>CAWVRF010001491.1:0-127975 GCA_963932465.1 Maratus speciosus | reverse complement strand
TGTATTTCGCTGTTTCTTGTAGTCATTTTATTAATACATAACGGCGTTAACGTTCTGCTTTTACAGAGTTCAATTCGACAAAAAATTGAATAAACTTGAAAAGATTTTTAGAAATTCCATTTATATTTCCATTAAAAACAGAATAAAATAATAAAGATATGATAGCATAGAATTCTGATTCGTGAAACTTGACTATAGCTTACTTTCGAATCTTGAATGACTTGACTGATAGTTAATGGCATATTTATAGTCATTCTGACAGAAATTTCGGAGGGGTATCAAACCCTGATGATCCTGCGCATTGGCTACGGCCTTGGTGGTGACAAATAAATATAAAGTCTGCGCCGGTCAGGTTATATATATCCGATTGAGTGGGCATTCGCGACCCACTTACCCTTTTTCTATCGCCCATAAAGCCATATAAATTTGGGTGTATAAATAATGTTTTACACTCAAAGATAATAAATGGTGTTGGTTTTGATAAAAATAAAATTCTTAATCTATATATTTTCTTTTTTTTTTCAGCTGTGAAGAAAATTTTCAGACACATCGCACTGAATAACATAGTATTTTTGGCCACTGCTTTATTCCTTGAATCCATTGTTTTTACAAAAACGTTTTGCTATTCTTGCAGTTGGAGAGTTGTGTTTGCTTACGATTTGTGCGCTCAACACTCGCGTATTGGTAATAAATATGTGAGTATGTGTGGAGGGCATGGTTGCCAGAAAAATACTCCAGTTGAGTTTTGAGTGCCACTGTTTTTGTTCAGAAATTTTCGCCTTATAATAATCGCAGAATTTCTCTGTTTAACAAATTCGAATATTACTATACGAATATACTTATACTGGCATACAAAATTCAATTGTAGTATTTTGCTAGCAACCCTAATGGAGGGAAGGGGAGAACTGCGCCCACGAATATGGTTAAAAAATTTTAAATGCTCTCATGATAACAACAAAGTTAAACCTGGAGTACGGTATTTTATTCCGAACTTGCTCTATTGCCTTTAAAATAAGTTTCGCTGCAACGCATGATGATGTTCTGAATAAACATTTCCCCCCTTTCATCTTCTACTACGCTAAACTTTTTGATACAAGTACATAATCATTTTCATTTCTATTTTTCATAATTTTCAGTTATTTTCATTCAGGTTCTAAAGATACAAATATAGCTTCTTTTTTTCTTCCCATAAATTTCATAAAATGTAAATTGTAGTCGATTACTTTTTATAAGCTGTTTTCATACGCTTAAAACTTTTATTGAATTTTCTGAAATATGCTTAAAAAAGTGAAAACGATTTTCAATTCCTCGATATCTGAATAAATATATTTGAACAAATATATCTGAAGTTTTTATGCATTTACAAAACACAATTTCTACTCCTATAAACTTAATACAATCAAATCCATTAATAAAATTAAGATCAATCTGAGGGCTAATTGGACAGTACCGTCAACCGGGGCTACTTTGGTCCATCCCATAAAAAAAGTTTTTATTATTTGTATTAAACAAACAATACAAGATAATTTGGAGTTTTTGCCCTTGAAAAATATTTTATACCCTGCTATAGGGTATTTGAACAGTTTGGTGGAATTTAATTTTTTTAGTGGCAACACTTGGATGCGCTTGCAAAGAACTGTTTTCGTGTGTAAATTTTAACTCACCAAACTTTCTATAGTGAAACAATATGTATAAGAGCTACAAATAAGGTAAGTGTCAAAATATTACCTATAGTAACCTGTAACCCATGTGCGATCATAGTTTTTTCTTTAACTTTTTATTTTGAGAGGAAATGTTTGCGTTTTCCTAAAGCTAACATAAAAACTAGTATTTCGGGGCTACTTTGTGCCAGACCTTTTTTGGTCCGAAAATAGCCCAAATTACTTAGAAATGCCTTTTACACAACCAAATCTCTTAAAACATGTTTCAAGTAACATTTTTTTTCAAATGTTGCTGTAGCAAAATGTTACATTAATTGTTTTTGTTCCAATTGCTGAGGATAACATGACGAAAACTGTTTCTTCCTTCTTTAATATAAACAATTGATTTATTGTGTTTAAATGTAAAAAAAACATTTGTTTATCGAGTTTTCAGTGTTAATTTATTAGCAAATGCTATTGCATCAAGGGAGTTTCAATAAAAATGTATTTATTTACATATGAAATGCATTCATTTTATATGAAATTAAGTGAATGGACCAAAGAAGCCCCCAGCAGGTGCAACTTTGTTCCAAAATTTAAAAAATAGTTAAAAAATAAAAAAATAAACAAATTCCTGTTAAAAACCATACAGTTTGTTTCATTGTTTCGTGTTAATTGTTTACAACTCCATTTCGATGTTGAAAAATCACATATAATATTTTTTTATAATGGAAATGTGAGTGAAACCAGGAAAAAGTGGTCCAAAGTAGCCCTGGTTGACGTTACTTCAATGCTTTTTGGTCCTAACTCGATCACAGTCATCACGCTATTTTTCTAATAAGTACAGTAAAACCTCTGAATAGTGGCCACCACTGGGAGCGCGGTAAAGTGACCGTACTTCGGAGGTTGCCGTTATTCAGATGTTCCACATTTTAAAACCTCAAAATTACATTACTTTAAAATAACAATAACTGACCAAAATTATTTTATTTTTACAGTTAAAAAATACATACTATTATTTTACACTAAAGAAATTACAGTGAAACCTCTCTGTGCGACCACCTCCCTGAACGACCATTTTTTCAAGGAACGAAATTTATTTCCCATAAGCTCAATACTAATTTTACCTCTATTCAGAGACCCCCCCCCCCCCCCCAGTTGAACTCCCTCCATGAGCGACCCATTTCTTTGAGGAAAATGAAACAAATTCCATTTTTTTCCTGGTCGCTTGAAGGTTTTATCAGAATAATAATTCCGGAGAGCACATTATTCATCAAACTTCTAAACTAAGTTTAGAATTTTAGTAACTTTAAAGTCTTTAAACTCCTTTGTGCATTTTTATGCAATGAATTTAACTCTGATGACAAAGTAAGGATGATGGTCAAACTCCCCTGCCCTATTCTGTCAGGAAACTCTCAAAGAAATAGATAAATTAATGAAATCGTCATTATTTGTTCCCGTCCAAAAAAAAAAAAAAAAAAAAAAAAAAAAAATTGCATTTATTTACTGAACTTTGAAAGGACTTGGAAATAAAAGTTAAAGGAGATAAAACCGTAAAATCAAAGCAAATGTCAGTTTTTTAAATTCTGCAATAATTAACTTATGTAATTAACTTTTGTTCTGATACTTAAATTTTCATATTTTTTCCTAATGTGGAAAATAAATTCTAGTAACATTAATTGTTGGCCTTTTTCAACATTTCAAATCTGGATTTAAACATGACCTCCATTAAGAGACCACCTCTCTGAGCAACCAATTTTTATTGGAACGGAACGTGGTTGCTTTAGGGAAGTTTTACTCTAGTTATTCGCACTTTTTTATTTTATTTTAAAGCGTATCACTTTCTCTAAATGCATAATCATTTCCACAGATTTGTTGTAGAATTCGTTATCATTTTGAGTGAGTGCAAAATTTTTAATTTCCCAGTTTCTCTGCAATGTCTCGGGCACTTTCATGCAACAATAATCCAGAAATTGGGAGATTTTTCTTTCGAGAGTTCGAAAGCAATTTCAAAAGCAACTTATCATCTCATCATAACTAGTTCTTTTGACGCTTAGTTTTAGATTTCAAATTTACACCTTGAAATGTTTTTTCTAAATAAAAGTCACTTTTTTTCAAAATGTCATCTGTCTGGGCCCTTCCGCAAATGTCATTTCAGCTAATTTTCATGCACTTACATCTTTTTTGCTGTCCTGGATAACTTTCAACTTATCACTTAAAGTTAAACTTTTTTCACTTTGAACTAATTCTTTTAGAGAAAAACACGTGCTACACATAGACAAGAAATATCATCACGCGATTCAAAAAGAGTACATTTGACACTGAAAATGGTCATTTGACTACTGCTTCCTCCAGGGGCTTAGCCACAGATATTTTTTCGGGGGGGAGAATTCGAAAATTTCCCAACTTGAAACAAATTGCTCCAATTTTCGACTAAAATGATATGCACAACGTGTGTAATAATTATAATGATACTTTTGCACAAAAAATTCCTTTCCAAAGAAAAATTCTGAAACTGAAAACATAAAAATTCTAACTATAGGTTTGTTTACTAAAAAAATAAATACGCTTTTTACTTTCTTCTGTCTTTACAAGAAGAAAGTATTGGATTCGTTAAAAAATTCGACTTCCGGTTTTAGACTGATTTATACGTTTTAGTAAGTCCTGAACACGATTCGACTGCTTTTAGAAAATATCTGTCTGTCTATATGTGATACAAATTTTGTGAGCACTCTAACACAAGAACTAATGCACGAAATTTAATAAAACTTTAGAGATTCACTTATACAGTCGAACCTCGTTAACGCGAACACTCAAGGGGAAACTTTTTTTCTTCGTATTAAAAGTAGTTCGTGTTATCGGAACTTAACTACATTCCATACAACTGGACGAGGCAATCGGAAACAGTTCGAGTTAACGCGGTTTGACTGTACCTTGATAAAAATTGGTGCTGATTTGTTTTTGGTGTAAATCGTCCAACAGGTGGCACTGCTATGCGGCATTTTTCACGATTTGATTTTAGCGATAATTATATCTGAAAAACTATTGCACGTAATTTGATCAAACTTCATATTCTGTTAAACTTTGACATAATTTGATCAGATTAGTTTTTTATGTATATCATATAGCAGGTGGCGCTGCTATGCAGCATTTTTCACGATTTTGTGATAACTGTATCTCAAAAACTAATGCACGGAATTTAGTCAAACTTCATATTCCACAAATAGATCCTTATTAGGCTTGGGTCCAGGGTTCGTTGATATATATCGAAGGATATATATCATGATATATATCTTGATATATATCCGATATTTATTTTTAAAATATCAAGATTTTTGATATTTTCGATATTTTCAAATTCTTGATATTTATTTTCAAAATATCAAGATGTTTGATATTTTGTATATTTGATATTTATTTTCAAAATATCACTGAGCAAGATAATTTTTGTTTTCTACATTCAAAGCAAGTGTCAATGAAATTTCTACTTGTTATTGACTGTGTCATTCTGTAGATAATGAACTTTTGCCTCTGGCAATGACTTTTTTAGGAAAAGATGAAAATAAATCTTTTCCAAGCTTTATGTTTGAAACTTTTATTTTTAAATGTGGAACTGATAATTATGTGATACAGTTAATTCAAAACAGCCATTGAAAGATAAAATGTAATTTAAATAATCATTTATATATAGCCAGGGATCATTGATATATCATCATCATCAACCGTTTTCAATCCACTGCTGGATGTAGGTCTCCCCCAGATTTTTCCAATGTTTCCTGTCAAGTGCTTTAGTCATCCATTTTACACTGGCTACTTTTCTGATTTCATCACTCCATCTTACTTGAGGTCGTCTTCTTGGCCGTTTTACATCCCTGGGATACCACTGTAGGATGTTTGTGCTCCATCTATTGTCGTTGATATATATCAGTGGGTATATATATAACCGATATTTATTTAAATATTATTAATTTATTAAAATATAAAGATTTTTGATATTTTCATATACTTGATATTTATTTTTAATATCAAGATGTTTCATGTTTTCTGCATTTGATATTTATTTTCAAAATATGAATGTGCGCTAGATATTTTGATATTTTCAGTCGTATGCTGTATTTGTAATATTTCAGTGTAAATGAAATGAATTTTCAACTGTTATTGACTGTGTGAATCTGATAAAGAACTTTTGTCTCTTCTGGAAGTGACTTTTTTAGCCAAAAAAGAAAACTAATATATTTTTCAAGCTTTGGATTTGAAGCTTTTATTTTTAAATGTTGAACTAATAATTATGTGGGACATAATTAATTCAGAACAACCATTGAAAGATAAACTGACTAATTTAAATAAGCAGTTATATTAGAAAATAATCTTTTGTCAAGTTTTGGTTCAGTTGAGTTTAAACTATACAACATGTTAGGAAATGTGAAATATGACATTTTATACTTTATGTTAAATTTTTTCAGTTAAAAATACTTTTTTGTATTTAAAATTTTGTTTTAAAAATATCTGATTTTTTTATACTTGATCTTGATACTGAATCCTGTAGTTAGTTTTTTTTTTTTTTTTATAAGTGTATAAAGCCAATTGTTACTGTTTTCAATTAGTTCATCTTCCATTTTGTTCTAAGTGAAAAAAGAAAAAAATAAATAAAATAATTAAAAAAAAATAAAGATAAATGCATTTTTAGAATATTGTTTGTTTTCATGTTAAGTGCAATATATTTTAGTTTCTAATCTATATTATGCTCAAAAACATTTATTATTAGCGGTAAGTTGGCTGCTTTGAAAATATCACATATATATCGAAAATATCGGATATATATCTAAATATCGGATATTTTTGATATTTTCGAAAATATCATGATATTTACGAACCCTGCTTGGGTCTATACTGTCAAAAGCTATCGCTTTTGTGCACTTTGAGTAAGGAATTTTGGTTGCAGACATCTAAGAGGCTGGGTGTCAAAATTCAATGATTTGTTTGAAAAATGCTATGCTTATATCTCCTTTTTAAATGCACACAATTCAACAAATCTATACCTTTAGAGTTTGTTATGATAGGCAAAGAATTGTCATTTAATTTTGGCACTGTGATTGCAAATTTTGAGATATTAACATGTATGGAGAAGAAAATTTTGGGATTGGCACATCCGACTAGTTTTTACTTAATATTAATTCTTGTGGTCTTCAAAGAAGCCCACCTGTTAATAACATCGCTTAGTTTAATAAAATTCCCTATTTCACTTTCATATTTTAAAAGCATTAGGCTGTCAAGTCTGTCATCCTTCATTGTAGCTTGCAATATATATTTTTTAAATTTTTATTTGACTAAAGATTCTTTCATTAGATGCAACGCCATAAAGATAAGCTACTGTGAATGTTAAGGTACGAGTATATAGTTTGACGGCGGGACCCAAATAGTCTCTGAATTTCATGGCATGAGTAAAAGGTTTGTTAAGTGTGTTGGGATTTGATTTATTTCTATTTGACTATTCAAGTCATGTACATCCGGTTTCTCATATCCAGGTGGAAACATTATTAACTTTTCCCTTGCACAATTTTAATTTAAATATGGAATGCATTGCTGCAATATTCTCTTGATATAGTGAACATTGTCATTTAAGCCCATTACTAAATTCCCGAAATTTTCTTGTATTTCGTATAATTCTTTACTGTAAAACTTGTTGTCTATCAATGTCCATTACTGTGCTATTATTTTTATCTATTGCCTTTGGTGAAACCGTTTTCCTACGGCGCTTTCGGAACTCAGCTTCTCCAGTCACATCCTAATATTCATAATTGTTTGTGAGCTTGTCTATAAGGAAATCTTTATTTCTTTAAAATTTTATTCAAGTGCAACGTGTCAGTGTTACAGTGCATGTCGATTTTTTCTTCGGTTGATGGGCTGCTTTCATGATCATATTTCTGTTCCAAATTAAAATCGTCCATTTTTTACCTTTTTCATCCTCGAATGGATTTTTAGATGCTGTAAATACTTGCAGGAAAACTCTTTTCCTATTATGAAGGGTTTCTTCGTGCTGAGATTTATAGTAACTTTTTAGAACAGCTTTAAACACAGAACACATTGGTTTAAAATTTTATAAACACATATGAATATAAACGAACAGGACTGATATATATTTCCGCACACAAATAAAAGTAAAATGTGACAAATTTATCTAAACTAACGACTTCATATATCCGCATTTGCCCATATAGCGCTTTTTACTTGACAGCAAAAGGTTAACTAATTTTTGCGCCAAAAAAATCACCAGAATGAGTAAAATATTGTCCAAAAATCGCAAAATTAGTCAAAAAAGTTGTGAAAACTCATCAAATCTTCTTGCCCATAGCTGTGTTTCAAGTAGGTTACTACATTCCTTTCTGTTATGCTACAAGTGATCTCCAATTTTCAAAAGAAGCTGCAATCCCTTTGGATTAAAATTGCTGGATTCTCTTTTGGGAGGAGAAGGGGAGGTAGGGTGAAATTTTTGAGAAAGGAACAAAGTTTTGGAGGAAATAAAGGAACTGGTTAGCCAGTTATTGATGGACAGGAGTAGAGAAATTTAGATCTGGTAGATGTACAATATTTTTGTAGAACTGAAAAATACAATGATAGATTGAGTGTGGCTGACTTCTTTTTGTATTTCTTTTGATAATTTAACTTGTTTACTGTTGCAGTACTCAAAATAATCACCAAAACAATAAAAATTTCGTAATTTTTTTACTATTAGTTGAAAAAAAGAAAATGTCTCAAAAATCTAGAATTTCCCAACTCTAAGCTCAAATTTCCCAACTTCACATATATTGGGGGGGGGGGAGGCTCCCCCCCCATACCCCCCCATGGCGACGCCCCTGGCTTCCTCACACATAAACTTAAATTTCGTCATCCCCACCCCCTCTCGCCACACCTATTTACAAACGACATTTTGCTAAGCAACCACTAGAGATTAGTAAGGAAATTATAAGGACGTCAAATAAGAAAATCCACCTGCACATTCTTTTCAATGTCAGTTATAATTAAAACATAACGTAAAAAAAAAAAAAAAAAAAAAAAAAAAAAAAAAAAAAAAAAAGCTGTGGGTTGGCCGTTATTTGGAATTCGTTGTTCGGAGGTTTAGTGTAATGTTATTTCTATGGAAGAGATTCGGTAATACTAAAACATGGCCGGTATTCGGAGGTTACCGTTGTTCGGAGTGACCGTTGTAGCTGTAGGAGGTTTCACTGTATAACTTCCTAATGGTTTGTTCCTTGGTTATGGAATTTTCTGAAATATGCTTAAAAAAGTGAAAACGATTTTCAATTCCTTGATATCTGAAGTTTTTATGCATTTACAACACATTACAAACATTACACGCATTTACAACACATTCTCGTTCGTTATTTAGAAATAACATTTTTGAAGACTACAAAATTCTTATTTGTATTTGAAATACTCCTATAATCTTAATAAAATCAAATCCATTAATAAAATTACGTTCAATCTGAGGGCTATTGGACAGTTACTTCAATGCTTTTTGGTCCTAACTCGATCACAGTCATCACGCTATTGTTCTAATAAAGTATAACTTCCTAATCTGAGTTTACTTCATTTACTCTATTTCCTCTAAAGCAAGTATCGCCTCACAACGCAGCTGTTATAAATGCAATGGGAAAAAAAGAATTTTCGCTTGGAATATATTTGCAACCTTCTACTCAAATTGCGCTTGTTTGAAAAAAAAAAAAAAAAATCAGTAAATATTAAACTGCTAAAATACTAGAAACAGATGGAATAATATGATAGTCCACATTTATAGAAAATGATATAATAAACAGGTAAAAGGATATTTATCTCTGTTAAAATTCTTATTCAAGAAAGGTTTCACCAGGATATTGGAAGTTGCAGCATCACTGCTAAAACAGTGACATTCTTCAATGCCATATGGCACTTTGATTCAAGCTATCCGCAAAAGAGTTGCCTTTTTAGAGCACCAGGTGACACTGACATTAGAAAATTTAATCGCTTTGTGAATTGTGATTGCAGCTGGCTCAGTATCATATTTTGGTTAGACATCAGTAGAATCGGATGAAACCCGAAACTTTTATTTTAAAAAGTAATCATCGACATCTGCAGATCTAGTTCTGAGATACTGATTAACCTTTCGCAATAACTGCGATATGGGAACAGGAGAGGATTATAAAACTATAGCACTTCGATTTCAAATAAAAGAATCTCTGATTTACAAGAGATATTGACCTTTCATAATCTAAAAGAGTATCTTGTTACAGTAAACTAACATGCTGATATTTTAGAAAATGAAAATCTATATTTCATAGTCAGACACGTGATTTTTATTAGGGGAGGAACGTGTGCAGAAGTAAAATAGTTGGTACATTTGTTTAGTATAGATGCCGGCAAGGGGAATAGGGGAGGACCATTGCCCCTGTCCGGATTTTCAAATTCAATTAACTAAATCCTCTTTATTTCTTACTGTTTAAAAGATATAAAACATTAATTCTTTTCTAGTGCCTTTGAATAATTAAAGCTGTTCTCAAATCCAAAAGGGCAATTTTATGACATAAGTTTTAATTTATTTTTGTTCGGAAATGCGTGAAACTAGCAGTTGTTGTTGTTCAGAAACTATGTAATCGAGCTGTTTTTCCCGTTTTTTTTTTGCAAACGCAATAGATCTTTCAGAAAATAGCGTCAAAGTGGGCGTTTTGAACCGAATTTCCGCGCGAACGGAGAAAAAAAACTCAAGAAAGGTTGAAAAACGTGTTTGTCACGTGATCATAATCGCTTATAACTCAATAGGTAATTTATTGATCAATAAATGGAAAACTCTGTTCGGTTCCAAATCGCTTCCATGGTCAGGCTTTCCAATTTTATATCTTTCCGTTAAAAAATGAATTTGTAAATGTGTCAAAACGTTTTGCGCTTGTTGTTGAGCAGAGCAATTGAGAACAGCCTTAAGGGTGTATTCCGATCCAAACTGCTTATTTTCTGATTCATTTTAAAATTCATTTTTGCTCTCAAACGCATCAAACTTGGAAATTCTCTTATTTAGAAACTATGTAATGTGCGGTGCTTCTTAATTTTTTTGATAAATGCAGAAAATACTGTAAAAAACGCTGTCAAAGTTGGCGTTTTGAACCGAATTTTCCGAAGCGGGCGATCTGGGAATGAAAAAAATGGTCATACTGAGAAAATAATTGTTTAAAAATCAAATTCTAATTAATTGAGCTGAAAATGAAATCACACGACATGTTAAACATGTCTTCAGAAATCACCCCAGCAAGTTTCATGTTTTCACTTTTAAAAGTGAGTCTGAAAATGTCACAGAAAATTTCGAGCTGTTGAGGGTGGAAAAATATTTTTTCGAATACACCCTTAAGGCGATTCTAAAATTTAAAAAAAAGTGCTTTTCCTGCTCAACAACGCTATACTTTTTGACACATTTACGGACTCATTTTTTATCATAAAAGCATCACACTTACAGGCATGATTATTGAAGTAATTTGTAAACGAACAGGGTTTTTTTTTTTTTTTTTTTTTTTTTCATTTTTCAATAAATTAATTGTTTCTTAGTTATAACCGATTGTTGTCTGCTGATGGCAGTTTTTTTTCCTTTGCCACAGTGTCACATCCGGGAATACGGTTCAAAACGGCAAATTTGACAGCGTTTTCGGACACAGATTCTCTGGCTTTAAAGAAAAATTTTTCAATTATATAGTTTCTGAATAAGAGCACCTGCCAATTTCATGCATAGGGAAACACAAATTAATTGAGAAATGAGTTAAAAAGTAGCCTTGCTTGAATTTGAGATAAGACTTAAACATTATAAGAAGAATTTTTCGCCTCCCCCCTCCCCCCATGGAGGTTATTAAAATAATTTTCAAGGGAAAGGTTTTTTAACCATTTGGAAAAATGGTTATTGTCCTCGTCAGGGTATCAAAAGCATACCTGAGTCTTTTTATTGGCTGAATCCGCATTTTATTCGTTTTCTGATCGGTCTATACAGTAATCTGTATTTCCCTTTACCTTCAACAGAGATGGATACTTCTGTTGCTACTATGACAAAAAAGTAGTAAAAACTACAAAAAAAATTAATAACTCAGAAACAGATTGAGATAACGCTTTCAAACAAATTGCATTTAAAAGTACATTTTTTCTCTATACGACGGTGTAAAAAGTAATATTGTGGGATGTTTAGAAGTTTAAGAATGAAATTTCATTTAAAATGGGTCGTCAGATTTCTTGGAAATCTGACGATGGAAAAGCCTTTTCCCGAACAGCCAATGAAATGCTTGGATAATACGTAAGTTTCAGGTGGATAATACGTAAGTTTCAGGAAATCTTGCAATTTTTACGTGTAATAACACTATTAATGTTTAATTCATGGCGTACGTAATGTATGATCAACTCCGTGCGATTTTTTATGTCTTAAATTTTAGTCTTTGAAAAAATCATTTTCCAAATGGTCATTGTAATTTGTTAAATTGCTTTTTTTTTTTTTTTATGTATATTGCAAATCTATCTTGAGGCTGTTTTCAAATCCAATAATCCAAAGGAACTACTTTCTGACACATTTCCGAATTCATTTTTGTTTCGAAATGCATGAAATCGTCAGTGTTCTTATTGCAAAGCTATGTAATCGACAGTGGCGCCAACTTATATAGGCACGTGGGGCACGAGCCCAGCCAATAAATTGATTTCTCTGCCCACCCAATTGTCATTCATTGATTTCGTTATTTATTTATTTATTTAATCGCTGAAATAAGATTTGTTTTACTGACATTCTCAAAATAATTTTGTTTGAAAATCAGTAGGACTTACAGGAGCACTGAAAGCCCCTTCAGCTGATGTATAATTATATTTCTCTTTAAAAAAAATTCCTGCATATTTTGCCATATCGCACACTTGCTTCAAAAGTGTCACAACTCAAAAAGGGGTTTTTTTGAATTATGTCTACCATTCTATTTTGTTTCTATGCCTCTATCAATCACCTAAAGTATCAAATAACACTGAAAATTCAAACACCAGGTAACGGTTGTGTTTACAAAATGGTCATTGACCCTTTCATAGCCCGGAAACAGTTTTACGTATTTCCTGAAAAACGAAATTTTTTGAATTACGCCACTTTTGAAGCAAGGGTGCGATATGTTTTAATGTCTTGAACCGATAAAGCTCTTAGGTGACTAAAATGTATGTTTTTCTGGGCCTTTAATTTTTTACAATTCCAATAGTCAGAAATTTTTATACTATTTATAATAAATATTAATTTATTTATAAGAAAGAACTTATGAGAATATAATTTTATGAAATTATTTTTAAAACTATTTATTGAATTATAATTAAATTATAATAATTTTATAACTTACTTAGAAAAACCATAATTTTACTTCGAATTATTTTATTTAGTCATCCGCCCCTCCCCTGCCCCTCTCTCTACATACCCGAACCAAGGGAAAAAACTGTATGTGTAATTTTACTCAAAAAATTTTGATCCCACCCAATATTTTTCGAAAGTTGGCGCTACTGGTAATCGAATGGCATTTTGAACCTATTTCCCGACGCGGCAATGCGAGAAAGGGGAAGAATTTGTCGTCAAGTTACAAGAATCGATTATAAGTCGACAAGTATAATTTGTTTATCAAAACATGAAAGACGCTCTTCGATTCCAAATCGCTGCAATAGTCAGGCCTACCAATTTTATGCCTTTATTTTTAAAAATGAGTCAAAATATGTGTCTGAAAGTTACACGTTGTTGAGCTGGGAATTTGAGAAACATCCTAAACAGTTACTCAGAATCTAACAAGCTTGTTAAATTTAAACTACCGTTAGCGGTCTCACAAATCGCTGCTTTTTTTTTTTCATTTCTCACAGTTTAATGTGTAATTTTAAATTTAATTTGTAGAGACTAGTTAAATTTTGTTTCGTTTGGATCCCTCGTAACTATCGGCAGAGAGTTTGGAATAGATGAACTTTAAATATAATCTAGTCTTGTACATAACATTTAGCACAGAAAGAGAATCCTATGTATGTATGTAATCCTATGGGTGTATTCGAAAATTGCTGGGGTGATTTCTGAAGACATGTTTAACATGCCGTGTGATTTCATTTTCAGCTCAATTAATTAGAATTTGATTTTTAAACAATTATTTTCTCAGTATGGCCATTTTTTTCATTCCCAGATCGCCCGCTTCGGAAAATTCGGTTCAAAACGCCAACTTTGACAGCGTTTTTTACAGTATTTTCTGCATTTATCAAAAAATTAAGAAGCACCGCACATTATATAGTTTCTAAATAAGAGAATTTCCAAGTTTGATGCGTTTGAGAGCAAAAATGAATTTTAAAATGAATCAGAAAATAAGCAGTTTGGATCGGAATACACCCTTAATCGAATATTTTATTCATTTTTCGATTAAGACTGTTCTCAAATCCAAAGGAGCTACATTAAGACACATTTTTAAATTCATTTTTGTTCGGAAACGCATGAAATTGGCAGGTATTCTTATTCAGAAACTGTGTAATCGAAAGATCTTTTCCTCTTTTTCGTAAAGGCAAAAGATCTTTCAGAAAATTCTGTCAAAGTGGACGTTTTGAACCAAATTTTCGTACGCGACTGCGAGAGAAAGGAGAAAACCTGTCGTCGCGCGTGACAAAAATAGCTTATAGCTCAATAAGTAATTTATTTATTAAAAAAGTGGAAAACGCTATTCGATTTCAAATCGCTACAGGAGTCAGAAACTGTGTCAAAGTTTCGCGTTTGTTGAGCAGGGAATTCGAAAACAGACTTAAACAGTCTCGGGTTGGGTTGGGTTGATTGTTGACGGCCGATTATCTACTCGAGGGATATAGGCCCAAGGGGGAGTGCCCTTCGTGGGGGTCTTTCTAAGGGAACCTAACCCGTATTTACGCATGGAGAATCCAAGGCTTCGAAGAAAACCACGAAAACTCCGAAACGGTTAGGCCGACGGGCGCGATTGGGTTCGAACCCAGCACCTCCCGTCTACCAGTTTCGAGAGCAGAACCTCTCAGCCAATGGTGGGGCCTTAAACAGTCTCGGAGAAACGGCTTTTTGACGCATTTTTGCAAGGGGCCTCCCCCGTAAGCATCTGTGCCCGGGCCCCCCAAATTTGTAAATCGGTCCCGACCCTGTGAATCGGTGAATCAATCTGTGATGAAGACAATGAACGAATCCGGCAGCTACTTTCTGACACATTTCTGAATTCATTTTTGTTCGGAAACGCATGAAATTGGCAGGTGTTGCTATTCAGAAACTAAGTAATCGAAAGACGTTATTCATTTTTTGGTAAACGCAAAAGATCTTTCGGAAAATACTGTTAAGTTTTGTTTTTTTTAATCGAATTTCCGGGCGCGACAGGGAGAGAAAGGAGAAAACCTGTCGTCACGTAACAAAAATAGCTTATAACTCGATAAGTAATTTGTTTATCAAAAAATGGAAAACGCAATTCAATTCCTAATCGCTTCAATAGTCAGGCCTGCCAATTTTGTGCATTTATGTTTCAAAATGAGCCAGAAAATGTGTCAGAAAGTTTCGTATTTGTTGATCAGAGAATTTGAGAACCACATTAAATCAGAGTAGGTGTACGACAATTTTTGTCACAGTAATTACTGGTTAAAATCAATTATCATGTCATTCCATTTACTATTTAATGTATTACTGTTAAAGAAAAAAGAGTGGCGGATGTGTAATTGAATCTTCGTGTCTTTGAAGAAGAGAAGAGAAATACAAACATGAATTCTTCCCATTGCCCAATTTATCATACTTCGTTTTAAGACTTCCAAAAATAGAAGAAGATTAATCATTTTCTTAGGTTTTCTTTCCTTTCATACTTATGAGCTGTACTCGGCATTTGAACTACAAATAAAGTAACGTATCTTGACACAGGACTACAAACTCTATAAAAAGTAGGACTCGTTCAACAGCTGATTTTCCGCAAGGATTATTTCTGAAGTTTCAGTTTGATTAAGAGTGTTCGATTATTACAAAGAATCATTTTTAGCATCTCTTTGCCCCTAACAACTATGCGCTTAAGGCTGTTCTCAACAACTCTGCTCAACAAGCACAAAACATTTTGACACATTAACAAATTCATTTTTTAACGGTTGGTTGATTTGTGACGGCCGATTATCTACACTAGGGATATAGGCCCGAGGGGGAGTGCCCTTCGTGGGGGTCTTTCTAAGGGAACCTAACCCGTATTAACGCATGGAAATCCATGGCTCGAAGAAAACCACGAAAACTCCGAACGATTAGGCCGACGGGCGCGATTGGGATCGAACCCAGCACTTCCCGTCTACCAGTTTCGAGAGCAGAACCTCTCAGCCACTGGTGGGGCCATTTTTTAACGGAAAGAGATAAGATTGGAAAGCCTGACACTGGAAGCGATATGGAATCGAACTATGTTTTTCATTTTTTGATAAATTACATATTGAGTTGTAAGCAATTTTGATCACGTGACAAACACGTTTTTCGCCCTTTCTTGAGTGGTTATTCTACTTTCGCGCAGAAATTCGGTTCAATACGCTCACGTTGACACTATTTCCAGAAAGATCTATTGCGTTTGCAAAAAAAAAAAAAAAAAAAAAAAAAAACAGCTCGATTACATAGTTTCTGAACAACAACACCTCCTAGTTTCATGCATTTCCGAACAAAAATAAATTAAAACTTATGTTATAAAGTTGCCCTCTTGGATTTGAGAACATCCTTAATGTTATTCTGTTATGCTTAGATAATCTAATATTAGATTCTCATATATTCATGGATGGGGGAATACATCATTTTACTTGCCATTGACGAGTGGACTTTCTGACAGGGCGGGTGAATTTTTAGGTTAGTCTTTAAAATTTGCAAAATATAGAGATATGCGAAAAACTTTTTTTTTTTTTTTTTTTTTTTTTTTTTAACTAGTTAGCTATATTTTACAACTTACAAATTACTGGCGATTGCGATGTAAACATGGTACTAAATTCTATCCTATACTAAACTTTCCTCTCTTGCATAGATTTCTGAATTTTATAGAAAAAATTATGAAAATTCATTGCGGTAATGATAAATAATGACTTTTAGCAATCGCGTACATTTTTCATAAAAATTTTCAACTGTACGTCGTGTACACGCAAGTGCGCCGTGATAGTCTTGCCAGGTGTCCCGATTTACGCGGGATGTCCCAATTTTTAGGGGCTCCATGGCTTGATCCGATTTTTCACGATGCACAAATTCTTTTAAATTTCTTGTAGCACTATGCGATTCGTTAGTAGGGTTGCCAGGTGTCCCGCATAAATCGGGGCTCCAAATGCACTGGACACCAGTATTTTAAACTAATTTTCTTTGCCTCATCAAATCGCAGATTTATCTGCGATTAAAGATGGCGAGATAAACTGTAAGAAACTAGTGATGTCTAGAGTATTTGAAGCCCTGATTTAAGCGGGGCATTTGGCAGCATTATTCGTTATTCAGCATCAAGTTATGAAAATTCATTGCAGTAATAGTAAATAATGACTTTAGCAACCGCGTACATTTTTTCATAACATTTTTCAACTGTACGTCGTGTGCACGCAAGTGCGTTGTGATAGTCTTTCCAGGTGTCCCGATTTACGCAGAACGTCTCTATTTTTAGGGGCTCCATGACCTGATCCGATTTTTCCGATGCACACATTCTTTTAAATTTCTTGTAGCACTATGCGATTCGTTAGTAGTGTTGCCAGGTGTCCCGCGTAAATCGGGGCTCCAAATGCTCTGGGCACCAGTATTTTAAACTAATTTTCTTTGCCTCATCAAATCACAGATTTATCTGCGATTAAAGATGGCGAGATAAACTAAGAAACTAGTGGTGTCTAGAGCATTTGAAGCCCTGATTTACGCGGGACATTTGGCAGCACTATTCGTTATTCAGCATCAAGTTATGAAAATTCAATGCAGTAATAGTAAATAATGACTTTAGCAACCGCGTACATTTTTTCATAACATTTTTCAACTGTACGTCGTGTGCACGCAAGTGCGTCGTGATAGTCTTTCCAGGTATCCCGATTTACGCGGAACGTCTCATTTTTTAGGGGCTCCATGACGTGATCCGATTTTTCACGATGCACAAATTCTTTTAAATTTCTTGTAGCAGCATGCGATTCGTTAGTAGTGTTGCCAGGTGTCCCGTGTAAATCGGGGCTCCAAATGCTCTGGACACCAGTATTTTAAACTAATTTTCTTTGCCTGATCAAATCGCAGATTTATCTGCGATTAAAGATGGCGAGATAAACTGTAAGAAACTAGTGGTGTCTAAAGCATTTGAAGCCCTGATTTACGCGGGACATTTGGCAGCACTATTCGTTATTCAGCATCAAGTTATGAAAATTCATTGCAGTAATAGTAAATATTGACTTTAGCAACCGCGTACATTTTTTCATAACATTTTTCAACTGTACGTCGTGTGCACGCAAGTGTGTCGTGATAGTCTTTCCAGGTGTCCCGATTTACGCGGAACGTCTCAATTTTTAGGGCCTCCATGACCTGATCCGATTTTTCACGATGCACAAATCTTTTAAATTTCTTGTAGTACTATGCGATTCGTTAGTAGTGTTGCCAGGTGTTCCACGTAAATCGGGGCTCCAAATGCTCTGGACACCAGTATTTTAAACTAATTTTCTTTGCCTCATCAAATCGCAGATTTTTCTGCGATTAAAGATGGCGAGATAAACTAAGAAACTAGTGGTGTCTAGAGCATTTGAAGTCCTGATTTAAGCGGGACATTTGGCAACATTATTCGTTATTCAGCATAAAGTTATGAAAATTCATTGCAGTAATAGTAAAGTAAATAATGAATTTAGCAACCGCGTACATTTTTTCATAAAATTTTTCAACTGTACGTCGTGTGCACGCAAGTACGTCGTGATGGTCTTTCCATGTGTCCCGATTTACGCGGAACGTCTCAATTTTTAGGGGCTCCATGACCTGATCCGATTTTTCACGATGCACAAATCTTTTAAATTTCTTGTAGTACTATGCGATTCGTTAGTAGTGTTGCCAGGTGTTCCACGTAAATCGGGGCTCCAAATGCTCTGGACACCAGTATTTTAAACTAATTTTCTTTGCCTCATCAAATCGCAGATTTTTCTGCGATTAAAGATGGCGAGATAAACTAAGAAACTAGTGGTGTCTAGAGCATTTGAAGTCCTGATTTAAGCGGGACATTTGGCAACATTATTCGTTATTCAGCATAAAGTTATGAAAATTCATTGCAGTAATAGTAAAGTAAATAATGAATTTAGCAACCGCGTACATTTTTTCATAAAATTTTTCAACTGTACGTCGTGTGCACGCAAGTACGTCGTGATGGTCTTTCCATGTGTCCCGATTTACGCGGAACGTCTCAATTTTTAGGGGCTCCATGACCTGATCCGATTTTTCACGATGCACAAATTCTTTTAAATTTCTTGTAGCACTATGCGATTCGTTAGTAGTGTTGCCAGGTGTCCCACGTAAATTGGGGCTCCAAATGCTCTGGACACCAGTATTTTAAACTAATTTACTTTGCCTGATCAAATCGCAGATTTATCTGCGATTAAAGATGGCGAGATAAACTGTAAGAAACTAGTGGCGTCTAAAGCATTTGATGCCCTGATTTACGGGGGACATTTGGCAGCATTATTCGTTATTCAGCATCAAGTTATGAAAATTCATTGCAGTAATAGTAAAGTAAATAATGACTTTAGCAACCGCGTACATTTTTTCATAACATTTTTCAACTGTACGTCGTGTGCACGCAAGTGCGTCGTGATAGTCTTTCCAGGTATCCCGATTTACGCGGAACGTCTCATTTTTTAGGGGCTCCATGACGTGATCCGATTTTTCACGATGCACAAATTCTTTTAAATTTCTTGTAGCAGCATGCGATTCGTTAGTAGTGTTGCCAGGTGTCCCGTGTAAATTGGGGCTCCAAATGCTCTGGACACCAGTATTTTAAACTAATTTTCTTTGCCTGATCAAATCGCAGATTTATCTGCGATTAAAGATGGCGAGATAAACTGTAAGAAACTAGTGGTGTCTAAAGCATTTGAAGCCCTGATTTACGCGGGACATTTGGCAGCACTATTCGTTATTCAGCATCAAGTTATGAAAATTCATTGCAGTAATAGTAAATATTGACTTTAGCAACCGCGTACATTTTTTCATAACATTTTTCAACTGTACGTCGTGTGCACGCAAGTGTGTCGTGATAGTCTTTCCAGGTGTCCCGATTTACGCGGAACGTCTCAATTTTTAGGGGCTCCATGACCTGATCCGATTTTTCACGATGCACAAATCTTTTAAATTTCTTGTAGTACTATGCGATTCGTTAGTAGTGTTGCCAGGTGTTCCACGTAAATCGGGGCTCCAAATGCTCTGGACACCAGTATTTTAAACTAATTTTCTTTGCCTCATCAAATCGCAGATTTTTCTGCGATTAAAGATGGCGAGATAAACTAAGAAACTAGTGGTGTCTAGAGCATTTGAAGTCCTGATTTAAGCAGGACATTTGGCAACATTATTCGTTATTCAGCATAAAGTTATGAAAATTCATTGCAGTAATAGTAAAGTAAATAATGAATTTAGCAACCGCGTACATTTTTTCATAAAATTTTTCAACTGTACGTCGTGTGCACGCAAGTACGTCGTGATGGTCTTTCCATGTGTCCCGATTTACGCGGAACGTCTCAATTTTTAGGGGCTCCATGACCTGATCCGATTTTTCACGATGCACAAATTCTTTTAAATTTCTTGTAGCACTATGCGATTCGTTAGTAGTGTTGCCAGGTGTCCCACGTAAATTGGGGCTCCAAATGCTCTGGACACCAGTATTTTAAACTAATTTACTTTGCCTGATCAAATCGCAGATTTATCTGCGATTAAAGATGGCGAGATAAACTGTAAGAAACTAGTGGCGTCTAAAGCATTTGATGCCCTGATTTACGGGGGACATTTGGCAGCATTATTCGTTATTCAGCATCAAGTTATGAAAATTCATTGCAGTAATAGTAAAGTAAATAATGACTTTAGCAACCGCGTACATTTTTTCATAACATTTTTCAACTGTACGTCGTGTGCACGCAAGTGCGTCGTGATAGTCTTTCCAGGTGTCCCGATTTACGCGGAACGTCTCATTTTTTAGGGGCTCCATGACATGATCCGATTT
This sequence comes from Maratus speciosus, assembly GCA_963932465.1. Lineage (NCBI taxonomy): Eukaryota > Metazoa > Arthropoda > Arachnida > Araneae > Salticidae > Maratus > Maratus speciosus. Next base: position 107,160 of record CAWVRF010001491.1, on the reverse strand, counting down.
TTCACGATGCACAAATTCTTTTAAATTTCTTGTAGCAGCATGCGATTTGTTAGTAGTGTTGCCAGGTGTCCCGCGTAAATCGGGGCTCCAAATGCTCTGGACACCAGTATTTTAAACTAATTTTCTTTGCCTGATCAAATCGCAGATTTATCTGCGATTAAAGATGGCGAGATAAACTGTAAGAAACTAGTGGTGTCTAAAGCATTTGATGCCCTGATTTACGGGGGACATTTGGCAGCATTATTCGTTATTCAGCATCAAGTTATGAAAATTCATTGCAGTAATAGTAAAGTAAATAATGACTTTAGCAACCGCGTACATTTTTTCATAAAATTTTTCAACTGTACGTCGTGTACACGCAAGTACGTCGTAATGGTCTTTCCAGGTGTCCCGATTTATGCGGAACGTCTCAATTTTTGGGGGCTCCATGACCTGATCCGATTTTTCCGATGCACAAATTCTTTTAAATTTCTTGTAGCACTATGCGATTCGTTAGTAGTGTTGCCAGGTGTCCCGCGTAAATCGGGGCTCCAAATGCTCTGATGGACACCAGTATTTTAAGGATGTATTCCAATCCAAACTGCTTACTTTCCGATTTATTTTTAAATTAATTTTTGCTCTCAAACGCATCAAACTGGCAAATTCTCTTATTTAGAAACTACATAATGTGCCGTGCTTGTCGATTTTTTGATAAATGCAGAAAATAGTGCAAAAAATGCTGTCAAAGTTGGCGTTTTAAACCGAATTATCCGTAGCGGGAGATGTGGGGATGAAAAAAATGGTCACACTGAGAAAATAATTGTTTAAAAATCAAATTCTAATTAATCGAGCGAAAACTGAAATCACACGGCCTCTTATACATTTCTTCAAAAATCACCCCAGCAAATTTCATGTTTTTACTTTTAAAAATGAGTATGTGAAAATGTCTCAGAAAATTTCGAGCTGTTGAGGGTGAAAGATGGCGAGATAAACTGTAAGAAACTAGTGGTGTCTAGAGCATTTGGAGTCCTGATTTACGCGGGACACCTGGCAACACTATTCGTTATTCAGCATCGAGTGGATCCCCCAGTAAAACCCTTGAAGACAAAGCCTATCTATAACAGAAGATTTTTATAGTCCCTTACAAATATACCTGCCTAGAAAAAAAAAATCTGCCTCCAACGGAAGTTTTTACTATTCCTAGCAATTTCGTTTGCACAAAGTTTTTGCTGTATTTTGTTCAATAAACGCTGCGTAAGCGGAACCTGTTTATAACGCAATCATGTATTAAAAGTAAAAATGTCATTTTCCCTAAGAGAGGTATGTTCAGGGCCTGATTAATCTCTGTAGCTATGGGCAGCACAGTGTGATTTTTGGGGGCCCTTTCATTCGAGAAGAGTTTCCTAAATTCGATATACGCGGAAACTCAACAATGATGCAGATATTATTCTAAAGAGTGGCTCAGTTGAGTTTGTTCAACTTACACAAAAATTGGATATAATGCAAAAAAATATATGCAAAAATGATTTTGCATAGCATAATATTTAGCATAAAAATGTAAGTTAGATAAAATGTTGAATTCAGAATGTATCTGCAACATATATTGAAATACTTTCCTCAATTTTGGCGGGTGTTTAAATTATTAATATTTTATTTTGTGCATATAAGCCAAATTCAATATATAAAATAAACATACATCTAACAATCTCTCATTACAATTACACCTCGATAAATTCAATAAAAAATTTGGGGCCTCTGTTTTCTCAATTTCGGGCCCCTTCAAAATTTTCTAAGGGAAGCACGAGCTTCTCGTGCCTATTCGGTAATCAGGGCCTGGGTATGTTATACAAGATACTTGCTACATTGGAATTTTGTTTCAGTCCCTAGAGATTCTGCTTTCACATGCTTTATTGTATAAGTTTGTTGTGTTTATTTTGTATAATAACACCTGCTAAGATGGAATCGCAATGGACAAGCGGAAGTTCTGTTTTGGCTTTGGTTCAGGTTTGGCTTTCGTCTCGCAAGGACAATGAATTTTTTACAGGATTTCGTTATGGATAAGTTCTGTTTCCATAGGGTTTACTGTATTTTTGTATGTCCCAAGTTAGAGGCCGCTGTCCAACTTTTTGTCTTGGTTTTCATAGGCGTAACCAGGGGGGGTGCCCTGGGTGCCCGGGCACCCCCCCCCCCGTTTCCGCACACTCGAGCGTAATTATTTTAAAAAATCGAAATGTACAATAGAAAAAAGAAGTGAAAGCAGAGTTCAATTAGTTTAGTTCAGAAAACTAAATGGCTAAGTTTTGAAATGTGATTTTAAAAAAAAGAAACCTGCATTCTTTTTTTTTTCTTTCTTTTTTTTAAAGAAAATTATGTTGTTATCTTTTTTTAAACTAGAATATTTGCAAGAATCTGTATTAGTCATAGTATTTCAAAAAGGTGGCTTTATAATCCCACTTTGACGTCCTTTATCTGTGGGAGATTTTTATAACGCCGTTCTTTCTATTGCATGTTTCTGCAATTTCATGAGAAATTAACGCAAGTTCTTGACGAGGATAGAAACTATTTGTCTCTTTTCTTTGGTAGTTTAAAGTCAAGAAAGAAGCAAAAAAAATTTTGAAAGGGGATGCAAATGTGAAACGATAATTCTAAATTTCGATTATCCGAGGTAAAAGAGGGGGGAGGGTAGAGGTCTGCACGGGCCGGAATTTCCAGGCCCGGCCCGGCCCGAATGAAAACTATCTTGGCCTGACCCGGCCCGGTGTAAAAATTGAAAGTTCGGCCCGAGCCCGGCCCGGCCCGACACAATTTCTACAAAAAAAAAAATCCGTTTTTTCTCCACATCTAATTAAGATTCTTTTAATTCTTTTTCTACATACATATTTATGGGAACATTTTACAGTATATTTTAGATTACTATGATGTTCCCAAAACAGAAAACACACAATAGTAAACATTAACGATTACTTACAGTGTTTTAGTCATCGTGTCTACAGACATTTCAAAATTCAAATAACGATTCATTAAAAGATTAATGTAGTTCAGAATAAAAGATTAAAAACATAACTTTTGAAGCTGTATAATAAAAAGTAGATTTGTGAAAATATTTTTCTCATTTTTAAGGCTTTTCTCAAATCCAAAGGAGCTGCATTTCGACACATTTATGAATTCATTTTTTTTCGGAAAAGCGTAATATTGGCAGGTATTTTTATTCAGAAGGTATGTAAATGTCGGGTTTTTTTTTCATAGTTAAAAGCAATATGTCTTTCTGAAAATGCTGCCAAAGTTAGCGTTTTGAATCGAATTTCCGGAAGCGATAGCACAGGAAAGGAGAAATTTTTTTGTACATTTTGTACATTTTGTACAAGAATCTCTGTTATCTCTGTAAGTAATTTATCAAATATGGGAAAAGCTATTCGTTTCCAAATGCCTTCAATAGTCAGGCCTGTCAATTTTATGCCTTTATAGTTAAAAATGAGTCAGAAAATGTGTCTGAAAGTTTCGCATTGTTGAGCAGTGAATATGAGAACCACCTTAAGGTATATTTCCAAAGATACTGTTAAGAGAAGTTCATTATCACTACTGATACTATAAAACAAAATGACTGTCCTACACATCCTGAGATCGATTAAGACCAGTTCCGTCCCGACACGAGTCTGCTGAAAAAAATTAAACTCGGAATCAGACATCTTGTAACTGTACGATGCCGGTCTCTTCGACGGACATGTTACATTTCTATATTGATCTTGTTAAACTCGCATCGGCTCGTGACGCACGTTTATACATCTCGTGAAAATCATATTCATTGAAAATGGCTTGTATTTTATCTGCTCCGCTTGAATTCTTATATTGGGCCGATAGGCCCGATTAATTTTTTTATCGGCCCGGCCCGGCCCTGCAGGCCCGTTCAATCTTTTCGCCGGACCGGCCCGGCCCGTTGAAAAAATTGTCCTAATTCTGCCGGCCCGGCCCGTTTGAAAATTCGCCTTCATTCCGCCGGCCCGGGCTCGTGCAGACCTCTAGGGGGGGGGGGGGGGGGGGACGACACATACCCTGTCTCCTTTGTAAATGAAAAATAATAGCACAGAAAATTCAAATTAATCTGCAGGTTGGTTGGTTGGTTGAATTTAGTGTTTCGTGGCCATTTTTTGACATTCTTGAAAGGAATATGGTTGCAGTCTTTCAAGTCAATATAGAGATTTTTTTCCTCTGAAAATTTGTATAAGATTTCTAGAGTTTTTTCTCGTTTCACGGCGTTCTTTTGAAAGTAGGAAAAGGAACCCCGTTTCAACCTTTTAGCCCAGTGCAGTAAATTTTGACAAATTCGCGATTTTATTCTGTGATCATTTCATGATATTTACGATTTTCTCCCAAAATCGTGTGACGAAATTCACGTCTTTCTACGGGATTTTTTGTCGAAATCCGCACTTTTCACCACTTACCTTTGACAAAATTCGTGTTTTTTACCGCTATCCTTTGACGAAATTCGCATTTTTTACCGTAATATTTTGACGAAATTGGCATTTCTTTAGCACGCTATCCTTCGATGAAATTCGCGTTTTCTTTCCACGATTTTTTGATGAAATTCGCATTTTCTTTCCGTAATCTTTTGACGAAATTCGCGCTTTCTTTCTACGATCCGTTGACGAAATTCTCGTTTTTACCGCGATCCTTTGACGAAATTTATATTCTGTTGCGACTGATTGACGAAACTGATATTTTTACAGGGAGATCATTTGTCGAAATTCGGGATAGTATTGCGCGACCGTTCGGAAAAATTCTCGATATCTTTCCGTACCAATTAATAAAATTCTCTTCTCTTGTCCGCAACATTTTAACGAAATTTGAAAAAAATTTTCGTCAATTCTTTATCGAAATTCGTAATTTTTTTGCGCAATCTTTAAACGAAATTGGCGATTACTTTCTGCACTCTTTTATCGAAATTTCCGATATTTTTCCACGATCGTTTGAAGAAATTCTCAATTTTTTCCGGGACTGATTCACGAATTGATTTTGAGAAATTCCATAAAAGAAATAAAAATCGCTTACCCATTTTTTGTTTAAATACTTACTGAAGAATCATAGCTCTGTGAAAGAATTTTAAGGGGGAAATACTGCACAGCATTTTTTGTTATGAGAGACTTTTTTTTTCTGTGCACAAATCGCGCGATCCCGCGCGTTATTTCAAACCCTGTCCCTGAAAGAAAACTTCATTACTAGAGAAGTGATTGGTTTTTTTTAAACGAACATAGAATTAAACAAATCTAATTGGGGGGGGGGGGGGGAACTGCCTTCGGCAACGTACTCCCGAGCAACCTACGACCTCTTCTGTCTCGAGACAAGCGAATCTTGAATTATTGCGTTTTTTATTTCGAGCAAAATTAAATTTTCAGCTTTCTTATAAGAGCTGATTTGACATTATTCCAATTCGAATTTAATGACGGCAATTGCAAAAATTACCAGAGAGTATTATCTGTTTCAAAAAATGTCAAAAAATCGCCTCAAAGCACGAAAACCCCCGCTAGAAAGTGCATTAAAGATTCGGAAAAGATTATAAAACCACAGGGAACGAAATTAACTCATAGGGTAAAAGATTTAAACCGGATTCGTTTTAGGAATATCAAAAAAAAAAAAAAAAAAAAAAATCACCGCGAAATGCGAAAAAGCCCCTCTAAAGTTAACATTAAAAAATTGTTAAAAATTGAAAAATCGCTGTAAGAATCTCGAAAACACTTTATTGAAAAGAAGACAAAGTTTACTGGGTAAAATATTGAAATCGGATTCATTTTTACTTATTTGAAAAAATTGCCGCAAAATGCGAAAAAAATCGCATAAAAAATTAATTGAAAAATTCCAGAAATTGTCTTCCATATACATGAGTTCAGGCATAAAGGTCCTGTGAAATCTTACGGGTGCAGGCTGCATTGTTTTTTCAGAGCTCAGCGCGCGCGCGCATATACACACACAGGGACATACAAGCGCCTATCTTTATTATTACATTCGTATCATGATAGTATAATTTTTATCATCTTGATAAAATTTAGTGTATATTATCATGACATCCCCACGACATATTCCCCCACGTTATATTCGGCACACTATGGGGTAAAAAACCTGAAGTACCGTAATTTCCGGCCTATAATCTGCGGATCAAACAATTACGTTCAGACCCAGAAATCTTGTTTCATAAAACGTAACTTATTAAATCGCGATAAATATTTAACTTAAATAATGAAATAAAATTTCTGGGTCGAAAAATGATTGTTTGAGCCGCGGATTATAAGCAGGAAATTACGCTAATAATGAATATTATAATTATTTATAATATTATAATAATAATTTATATAGACTTTTCTCCAAAATTTCTTGGGTCCCTCCGGTGATCCCTCCAAGAAGTCATGGAGTCACATTCTGAAAAAATTTGGTGCGCATGTACTGATGTACCGCATGTATTATCTGACATTTATCATCCGACAAAATTTCATCTACAAGACTTTGACTGAGATAATTTTAGATCTCATGCAGTGTTCCCCTGTGCCTATAGAAGTTTCCAGCATGATTAAAGGCCTTTTTTAATCTTTATAAGAAGTTAGGGTGCCAAAAGGTTTTACAGTTGTGACCACACTTAGTCACTGTCTTATATCACTGCTGCAAGGACATTTACATATCTTTTTTTTTTACCATTAGATTTAGTTTAAATGTTTGAACCCCTTCTCGACCCTCCTCACGCAAACAAAAATCGCGTTTGAGCCCTTTTTAAAAGAAATACCGCACAATTATACCTTCTAAGATGGAAAACTGTCTAAAACGGAAATTCGATCGGTTTTATGGGATTCGTTTTAGCAGGTTTTACTATATAAGATATTGTTTGTATCCAACATGGTCAGGTTAAAAAGTCTGGGCACCCCCCCCGCTCAAAAGGCTGGTTACGCCTATGGTTTTTTACTTTCTTCTATCTTTACAAGAAGAAAGTATTGGATTCATGAAAATTTTCGAATTCCGGTTTTCGACGGATTTACAAGTTTTAGGGGTCAGAGATTCCAAAAAACATGTTTTTACAAAATGTCTGTCTGTGACTCTGTGTGTCTGTCTGTGTGTATGTGACACAAATTTTGTGGGCGCTCTATCTCAAGAACTAATGCACAGAATTTAATAAAAATTTATATTCAGTGAGTCCCTAATAGAAATTGATGCTGATTAGTTTTTGGTGTAAATCGCTGAACAGGTGGCGCTGCTATGCTGCATTTTTTACGAATTTCGCAATAGCTCTATCTCACGAACTAATGCACGGATTTTGATCAAACTTCAGATTTAGTTAGTCCTTGATATGAATTGATGCTGATTACGTTTTGGTGTAAATCGCCCAACAGGTGGCGCTGGTATGATGAATTTTTCAGAATTTACACGATTTCCCCACTAGCTCTATCTTAAGAACTAACGCACGGATTTTCATCAAACTTCAGATTCAGTTAGTCCTTGATATGCCTTGCTACTGATTATGTGTTGGTGTAAATCGCCCAACAGGTGGCGCTTCTGTGCTGCCTTTTTCACGATTGCCTCAATAGCTCTATCTATAGAACTAATGGACGAATTTTCATCTAACTTCAGATTTAGTTGTATGTTGACACAAGTTGTTGTTAACTAGGTTTTGGTGTTAATCACCCAATAGGTGGCACTGCTATGCAGGAATTTTCCCGATTTTCGCTATAGCTCTATCTCAAAAACTAATGCACGGATTTTCTTCAAACTTCAGATTCAGTCAGACGTTGACATAAATTGTTGCTGATTAAAATTTGGTATAAATCACCCAATAGGTGGCGCTTCTAGGCAGCATTTTTCTGGATTTAGACGATTTCTCCGATAGTCATATCTCAAGAAGTAATGCACGGAATTTCATATCTTTAGAATCCTCATGAGATGCATAGATTGCCATTTAATTTTGGCAGTGTGATAGCGAATTTTGAAGTACTAACATGTATGAGATAGAAGAAAGTTTTGGGATTGGTAGATCCGACTAGTTTTAGACTGGACCAGGAACAATAGTCGTGTCGTGACTCTTTAGTAGGTGTGTCGCGAACAGAGAAGGTATACGATGGTATACGCCGTTTAGCTGCTGGTTTTGTTAAGGCTTAATTGCTCTGCTCAACAAGCGCAAAATATTTTGACACATTTACAAATTCATTTTTTAACGGAAAGGTATAAAATTGGAAGGCCTGAATATGGAAGCGATTTGGAATCGAACTGCGATTTCCATTTTTTGATAAATAAATAACCTATTGAGTTATAAGCAATTTTGATCACGTGACAAAGACGTTTTTCACTCTTTCTTGAGTGGTTATTCTTCTTTCGCGCGGAAATTCCGTTCAAAACGCCTTAAGGCTGTTCTCAAACCCAAGAGGGATACTTTATGACATAAGTTTTAATTTATTTTTGTTCGGAAATGCATGAAATTAGCAGGTGTTGTTGTTCAGAAACTATGTAATCGAGCTGTTTTTTCCTTTTTTTTTTTTTTTTTTTTTTTTTTGAAAGAACGCAATAGAAATTTTAGAAAATAGTGTCAAAGTGGGCATTTTGAACTGAATTTTGGCGCGAAAGTAGAAAAATCCCTTATAGGCTTATAGGCTTTATTCAATAGGTAATTGATCAAAAATTGGAAAACACACTACGATTCTCAATCGATTCCATGGCCAGGCTTTCCAATTTTGTATCTTCTCGTTAAAAAATGAATTTGTAAATGTGTCAAAACGTGTTGCGCTTGTTGAGCAAGAGAAGTTGAGAACAGCCTTAAGGAACTCCATATTATCTTTGTTTCTGAATCTAAAACTAAACTTTAATGTAAACTCTCTATAGCATCGGGTTTCCCAAACTGTTTACCCATAGCAGTTCTGGTACGCAAACTTTCAGATACTGGTATGCGATGTTAATACAGAAAATTATTATGCAACAGAAAACTGATTTTAGATTCAGAGACCTCAACCTACTCTGTAGATATGTCAATATATGTGTCATGCTTTTTGTTCTAAAAATGAATCAGAAAAATGTCAAATGTTTCACGTGGCTGAGTGGGAAAAAATAATTTTTGAGAACCGCTTTAAGGCATTTCTCAAATTTCCTGCTCAACAGCGCGAAAATTTCTGACACATTTTCTAACTCATTTTTAAACGTAAGAGCATAAAATTGGCAGGAATGACTATTGAAGCGATTTGGAATCGAATAGCGTTTTCCATTTTTTGCTAAATTGATTATGAAGTTATAAGTGATTTTTGTCACGTGATGGCGTGTTTTTTTCTTCTTTGCGGCACTGTCGCGAGCGGAATTGGGTTCAAAGCTCCCGCTTTGACAGTATTTTCTAGAAGATCTTTTGCATTTACCAAAAAGTAAAATATGCTATTCGATTACATAGTTTCTGGATAAAAACCCCTGCCAATTTTATGCGGTTCCGAATAAAAAGGAATTCAGAAATGTGTCTGGGAGTAGCTCTTTTGGATAGAAGAAAACTTGTTAGCTAAACATCAACATTCTAGTTTTGTTTAGAATGCTTTTCCAACACTTTTTTTAAAAGAAAAAACAAAAACAAATATCTTTTTTAGAGATCTCTTCAACAGTTTCAAGATTTGTGAAATTTCTCGGGCATTCTTCGGAACCAAGCCTGCTTTGTCTCAGCGTGCCATTTAGATCACCTCTCGAGGTATGAAGTGACAGAGAAAGCAAACGTCGGAAAGTGGTTTCTTCTGGGTTATTTGGCAAACTTAATGGCACCCTCAGCATGTCACAGAAGCTGCTTCATTTTCTAAAGACAAAGACTGGAGTGTGTCTGGCGACGAACACAAGATGTGTGCTGTTCATGCTTGCAAGGGAAGTGCAACTTGAGACCTACTTGCTGATCTCCTAAGAGGAACTTGATATAGGTCTCGCCAAAAGAAAAGAAAAAGAAGGGAAGAGGCCCAGATTTTGACGGATGGGTCCAAAGATGAAATGTTTTTTACTCGCTTTCGGGTATAATTTTTGTTATCCTGTAGTCCCACGAACGTAGAGTTAAAATTCATTTTTTTATGTCTTTCCTACGTTGGTCGTATAGATAGACAGATGCTACGGAAAAGATAAGACTTTCTGCCAATGCTGTACGCTTTGGCGATTAATGATGCAAGTCGATAGTAGCAGTATTTCTGCTAAAAAATAAAATAAAACCTGACATTGACAAGGTATAGTTCTAAGTAACATAAAATGCAGATGCTTTAATTATTTTTGTCCCACAGAAATTCGATGTTAAAAAAAGAAGAAATGTGGAGGATTTGCCTTCCCTTTTTTTACAATCATTTCTTTTTATGAAAATTTAAAATGTACTGTATTTTGTAATATCAACTATTTAAGTTTAAATATATTTATCATTGACCCATTGCTGGAGTTAATAAAAACCGTTGGGAAGTGGTAGGGTTGATATTGATATGCTAGCAGTAAGCAAACAGACATAGACACCCCTCTAATTTGCAGAATATCTGAGCAGGATTCATGGTTCTGTGGCCAACGGTTCACCGAGGCGGACATTTCTTACCATGGATCAACATGTGACAAGAATTAGGCAACAATGGCTGCACTATTTTGTGCATGGCATCATATTGATATGCTGCAGTAAATAAACCGAAAAATAAACAGACACAGAGGCCCCTCTAATTTGCAGAATATCTGAGCAGGGTTCATGGCTTTTTGGCCAACGGTACAACGAGGCGGACATTTCTTACCATGGATTAACATGCGACCAGAATTAGGCAACAATGGCTGCATCATTTTGTGCATGGCATCATATTGATATGCTGCAGTAAATAAACCGAAAAATAAACAGACACAGAGACCCCTCTAATTTGCAGAATATCTGAGTAGGGTTCATGGCTCTTTGGCGAACGTTACAACGATGCGGACATTTCTTTGCATGGGTCAGCGTGGGACCAGAATTAGGCAACAATGGTATGGTAGCACCATTTTGTGCTACTTGGGATAGGCTTATTGCTCTTTATTGAAAAAGTCACCTCTGCTACTGTTGACCTGAAAAAAATCTCCAACTCTTCGAATTGATTAGGCATTCCCTTCATCCAATCAGACACAACGGCGAACTTATTTTTAAACGCAAAGGTATAAGATTGGCAGGCACTATATAAGCGATTTGGGATGGAAATGAGTTTTCCATTTTTAGCTCACAGGCTGCCAATGCCTGAGAGCTAATGTCCCCGCAGGTTCTGTATGTGCGGTGCGTACGTATATGTATGTACGTAACGCGGTAACTCTTGATAAATATATCCGTCAATTTTTTTTCTAGGTACATTCTGATAAGGCGCTTCCCTGATTAGTTTTGAGGGTTCATTGGTTAAGTATAAAGGGGGTGTCAGGTTCTGAGAAACATCTGCTGTTAGAACTGGGGTTCTATATTATTTTTGTCTTAATATATTATATATTGTATGGGCTGTGTACTAGAATTTCAAAATAAGTCTTTCCTTATCTAAAACTGGATCTAAGCCGGTGAAAATGTATAGATGGTATGAGGGGGGAAAAGATAGTTTGAGAGGGGCGTGCCCAACCTTTTGAGATGTCTGTGGAAGATGGGGAGACAATGGGAGCCAGGTAGAAAGCTCCGGAGGTGTTAGATTGAGAAGGAGCAAGGGGTTGCTGGAGGGCAGTCTCTTAGGCTGGGATGGTCAGTTTGAGCGTAGCTCGCAAGGTGGACGTGTGTTCCTTGGATAGCTCTGAGAGAGTGTGTAGGCTTGGGGAGAGCTCTTAGAGATAGAGCTTAGGCTTAGAGCCCATGTGTTGGGAGACCGAGATTGATCTCCGGAAAGCTAATTTAACGTGTGTAGAGTGAGAGTGATTTAACGTAGTTTAACAGTACACAGCCAGCATTTACTGTATTCAATTTAATGTTGAACCGGATCATCTATATCCGAGTTTGTAAGTGTAAATAGTGTTTGTTGTTGTGTAAATAGTGTGTAAATAAACTGTTAATTTAGTTAATTGAAAGCGTTGGTTTTCATTTAAACAATCTTCTCAGTGCGTGACCGATATCACGTAATCATATCGGTGGTGGCAGCATATAAATAATAAGGATTTTCTTCGAAGTTATGCGGACTAAGAGGAAACTCCGACAGGGGGGACGGGACTTATTTCTCCACTAAGGGTTTTCTCGACTGCTCTGCTCAACAAGCGCAAAACGTTTTGACACATTTACAAATTCACTTTTTAACGGAAAGATATAAAATTGGAAGGCCTGACTATGGAAGCGATTTGGAATCGAACTGTGTTTTGCATGTTTTGATCAATAAATTACCTATTGAGTTATAAGCGATTTTGATCACGTATCAAAGACGTTTTTGTCCCTTCGCTGACTGTTTTTTTTTGCTTTTTCCGGGAACTTCGGTTCAAAGCGTCAACTTTGACAATATTTTCTGAAAGATCTGTTGCGTTTCCAAAAAAACGAAAAAAAAACCAAACAATTCGATTACATAGTTTCTGAGCAACAAAACAACATCTGCTAGTTTCATGCATTTCCGAACAAAAATAAATTAAAACTTATGCCATAAAGTTGTCCTTTTGGATTTGACAACAGCCTTAATAAGGGAACAAAAGTGATGGAGACAAGTGAACACAAGATGAATTGTTGAAGATTTAAAGGCCACAGGAGAATTATGAATCTAGGAGTATGAATTTTTAAATACCGTATTTTATGGAAGAAACGCCGTGGCGTTTACGAGTTTAAAAGTTAATTTTTTTCCAAGTGCGGCGTTTACGATTTTTTTTTAATACCAACTGAATTTCCTTAATTTAAAAATTCTTAAAAATATTTAAAATCGGATTTAAATATTTTAAATAAAACTTCAGACATCTTAAGATATTAAATGAGGCATCCTACACTGCTCGGAAAACTTTGATTAAAGTTAAGTCAATGTGACGCTGTCGACAAAAGTAGCTTTCCGACGGATGCGGTGTTTACAACGGGTGTTGCGATTACGATATTTTTAAGCTTATTCAGGCCAATTTGAGGAGTGCGGCGTTTACGACGGGTGCGGCGTTTCTTCCATAAAATACGGTAGCTCAAATACAACAGATAGACTTACATGGAAAAAATATCTTGCTGGTGAGCTTTTTAAGGAAAAGTGATTAAGGCTGTTCTCAACTGCTCTGCTCAATAAGCGCAAAACGTTTTGACACATTTACAAATTCTTTTTTAACGAAAAGATATAAAATTGGAAAGCCTGATCATGGGAGCGATTTGGAATCGAACTGTCGAACTGTGTTTTCCATTTTTTCATCATTCAATTACCTATTGAGTTATAAGCGATTTTGATCACATCATACGGCATTTTTCTTCCCTTACTGACAGGATTTTCTTCTTTCGTTCGGAAGTTCGGTTCAAAATGCCAACTTTGACAGTATTTTCTGAAAGATCTATTGCGTTTACAAGAAAACGGATAAAACATTTCGATGACATAGTTTCTGAATAACAACACCTTCTAGTTTCATGCATTTCCGAACAAAAATTAATTAAAACTCATGTCAGAAAGTTAACCCTTTGAATTTAAGAAAGGCCTTAAGTTCTCATAAAAACAAGGAAAACCTAGAAGAAAAAAAATTACTGCACGGCTACCTAGTTGGCACTGAAGGATCAAACCTGCGATTCGATACTTATAATGTTTGGTGAATCAAGCACACTGACCAGGGCCAAAATAAAATGTCGACCAGCAAATGTAAAATTGATATTGTCGTGATCAATTATTTTATCTTTTGGAAAAATAGCAGCTAAAGAACTAAGGGGAAAAAATTCCTTTACAATCCGTTATATTAGTATTTCGATATTCAGGTATTACCAATTGTCAAACTCTACAACTGGAAATAAATCAAACTGAAACGCAGCCTTCGAAAAAAATATTTTCGCTTGACATCTATACATCAAAAATATAATTTCTGTAGAAGGTTTAAAAAATGAAAAAAAGTTTTCGACAGCGAACGATAGCAATGCAGATGTGATCTGGTGAATCAATCTGATTTATTACTATTCCATTCCTGGCAATATAAATGAGGTAGAATAAATATTATGCCCCCTTGTACAAAAGTCACCCGCTATAGTTGACGTGGAAAAAATTCTTTAACTCTTCGAGTTCATTTTTATCAGGCATCCTCTCACCATCTAAATTTAGTGCTGCTCACTTAGTGATGGTTCAAAGGTCACGGGGACCAGTGAACACAAGATGAATGCAATGGAAGGTTACATGAAAAGGCCTTATGAAAAGGCCACAGGTAGACCCTTTCAATCTCCTCATCCTACACCTGTGGACCCCTGCCGATCACAGAATTGCGCTTGCTAAAATACATAGAACTGATAGCAGCCTGACAAAGATGGGGGGTAAGGAGTTCTTTCTTGTTCTTGCTAAAACTGTTTTTACAGTCCAGCGTTGCCATTTTGGCTTTTTAACGCCAATCTGTTATTTCTGGCTTTCTTTTTGTTTTGTTTTTAGCCTGATTGGCGTACAAAAATTGTTCGGGGTTATTTGGTATTGGGAAGTAATTTTACCATCGTCAATATTCATTTTTAATTGGGGGAGGGAGGAGGGGAGGAATTTATATATAACAGTAGCCTTCAACTTCCTGATTGGCGTTTTGAACCGAATTTCCGCGCGAAAGAAGAATAACCACTCAAGGAAGTGTGAAAAACGTGTTTGTCACGTGACCAAAATCGCTCAGGGGCCTCGCTATGGAGGGGATGGGGGGAGCCTCCCCCCCAAACATTCGCGAATGTTATTACACTTGGCAAATTTACAAACTTAGTTGGCAAATTTCTTTTAAACCTTTAATAAAAATTACAATATATTTTCTATTTCTGATAGACTTGGCAAAAATTACAAAACTAATTAGGAATATTATTAAACTTTTAACAAATAAGAACTATATTACATTTTCTAACTGTGGTAAGTTGACAAAATTGTAAAATGAGTTGGCAAATACTGAAATTTGACTTGGTAATTTGAGGTTCTCTCCCCCACCAATAAAAAGTCGTAGCGATGGCACTGAATCGCTTATTATAACTCAATAGGTAATTTATTGATCAAAAAATGGAAAACACAGTTCGATTCCAAATCCCTTCCAATTTTATATCTTTCCGTTAAAAAATGAATTTGTAAATGTGTCAAAACGTTTTGCGCTTGTTGAGCAGAGCAGTTGTCCAAAAATGTCATGGGGATGGAGGTCCCCAAATGAATCTCTGCCCTATGATCCAAAACGAAATTTTCCCTGGATGTGGGGGGAGGGGGTGTAGCCGAACCAAAGAACGTACAGGAGAAGAGAGAAACGTAGAGAGAAGAACGTCCTCTACGTTCTTTGACCGAGCTAGGATGGCTTTGCATGGGTGTGTGGAAATGAGCAGAATGTGCCCATTATTAGGCGAAAAAAACACTGATAGCTGGGGAGCTCCAGCTCCTTCATGCCTTCATCCTGTATCTGGCTATATCCCTGACTTTTGGTGTCACAATATTTATTTATAATTTTAACTCATCTTCGTGTCTAAGTGGAAATCTTACTCCGGTTGTACCAATTATTTTTTATTTCATCTTTAGAAATGGGCTGATGATAACTTATAATACTGATCTCATGACTGCTCTTAATATTTTTAATAATGTTTCTTTGGTATCGTTTGGCATATTTTTGGTTTTAATCGTATGCGATTTGGCATAAATTGATAATTTTAATCTGGCAACCCTGCTTCAGTCCCCGTTTCTTTATTGACGGAGCCGTACGAGCAATCACGCAGCAAGGGTCCAGGGAAGGAAAATTTTGATAGTATCTTAGGCATGTTGCCATTTTTCTTTTTTTCCCCTGAAGTCCTTTACATTTCGCTCTTGCTGAGGAAGAAAATATTTTTTCTCAAAACAGTTAGGTATTATTGTATTTTTCTTTCTCCGGGAATCTCTTGCTGTTTTCTCTAGCCCCAGTGTGTCTCACTTCAGGTGTCCCACCAATTTCAGGGTTCATTTAAAACAAACAAAAATACGGACGTAGGCGTGTGATAAGAAAATGATAAATGTTAGGATCAAGGTTTAACAATGCTACATATGGACGGCTTTGTTTTGATTTCATATTCGTTATTTTCATTTGCATAGTAATACGATTTTTTACTCGGTGGAGTCCGTCTTACAAATGAAAAAAAAAAATGTTATTTTGGATGATCATAAAGATGACGGAGATAATTGGTAAAATGTCTGGTTTCTTTGTTGCATCGTTTGATAGATAAAAAAAGGATTTCTTAGGGAAAATACCGCGCATTTTTTTTTTTTTTTTTTAGTTGTTTTTCTTTTTTAAAAAGTTTTAGCTTTCCATCATTTTGCTCCATGGGAAACTTTTTTATTGTAAAACATCTTAACATATCCTTTTTAAAACTTTTGAATTCCAGCCAAAAGTAAGGTAAGATAAATAAGAAAATTATAAAGAGCGCCAAATTCATATGCATGCATCCGTATTTTTGAAATTTCTCATCAGAAAATCCATTGTTTAAATTTTATTTTCTAACACATTTTTAAATTCATTTTTGTTCTGAAACGCACGAAATTATCAGGTGCTCTTATTTAGAAACTATGTAATCGAAATATTTTCCCATCTGTCGATAAAGGAAGATGATCTTTCAGAAAATGCTGTCAAAGTTGGCGTTTTCAACCAAATATCCGGCCACGACAGCGCGGAAAGAGAAAAAATTACCGTCATAAAAATACAAATGCTTTTAACACAATATATATTTCATTTATAGATAAATGAAAAACAAAATGTTCAATAACGATGCTTCAATAACGATGCCTCCAAATATCATGCTTTTATGGGACAGAAAGTTTCGCTTTAACAGCCCCGAAAGGCATGTCACAAAGTATTCGGAAAAATAAGCACCATTCTCTGGCATTCAAAATGTAGAGTTGCCAAGCTTCAGAACCAAAAATCAGGATATTTTTAAATAGGAGACTTTTTACCAATGACATATTTTTTTGCTTTTTCAAATATAAACATATATAATACTCAAGAAGAAATGCTTGGACCAAAGGTGGCTAATTGTTAGCCCACGTTAGCTTACTGTAAGAAATGTCCCTTTTCTCGCGCTGTCGCGTTGGGAATACGGTTTAAAACGCCCACTTTGACAGTATTTTCTGAAAAATCTTCTGCCTTTTCTTGAGTGGTTATTCTTCTTTCACGCGGAAATTCGATTCAAAACGTCCACTTTGTCACTATTTTCTGAAAGATCTATTACGTTTCCAAAAAAAAAAAAAAAAAGGGAAAAGGAAAACACAGTCCGATTACATAGATAGTTTCTGAGCAACACCTGCTAGTTTCATGCTTTTCCGAACAAAAATAAATTAAAACTTATGTCATAAAGTTGCCCTTTTGGATTTGAGAACTGCCTTAATATGAAATTTCACAATCGAAGAGAAGTAAACTTGTATAGGCAATAAAACCTGTGAAGGCAAAACCTATCTATAACAAAAAATTTGTATAGTTTCTTCCAAAGGGATGCCTTAAAAATCTACCTGATTATAGACGGATACTTGTCTAAAACGGAATGTTTGCCAGTTCCTAGCGATTCTGTTTCCACAAGTTTTGCTGCTCTTTGTTCTGTAAATCCTGTTTAAACAAAACCTGCTTTCAACGAAATTCTGTTTAAAAAAAATTCCATTGTCCCATACGATTAGGAATACTATATATTAGAATTTTGTTTGAATCCCTAGCGATTCCGCTTGAAAAGGTTTTACTGTAAAATATTGTTGTGTTCATTTAATGTAATAAAACCTGCTAAGACGGAATCGCAAGGGAGGGCAGAAAACAAATCCCCTTTTAAACAGTATTTCTTTTTATCATGTATAATAGTACGGTATTCCTACCGTAGAGTTAATAAAATTTTAACGTTTAAGGGTATTCTTGAAAACACACGCTCTGTAATGTTAATCCTATGGGCAGATTATTTTCGAATTGCTCGTTTCAATTTGAATATTTTTAAACGATTTTTTTTTTTTGCATAGGATAGCTGAGCTTAATTTTTAATATGACTCTTTTTTTACTTTTTCGATTTTGGTTGCAGATTTTTTTTTTTTTTTTTTTTTTTTTTTTTTTTTTTTTAAGGTACTTTAAGTTTCGAAACCGGTTTCGATGCTGAAAGAACCTTTAAAATTCTCAGCCAAAATTGAAAAAGTAAAAAAGAGTCCTATTAAAGATTGAGCTCAGCTATCCTATGCAAAAACAAAAAAAAAACAAAAACAAAAACAAAAAAAACGTTTAAAAATATTCAAATTGAAACGAGCAATTCGAAAATAACTGTCACATATCTAACCGTATAACTTGAATTGTAATGACTCACGACAACTCAACTCGGCTCGAAATGTTGTTCTACGATTTAAGTATATTATTCTTTTTTTTAGTAGCTGTTAATAAATGTTGTGTTTGTGAGCACCGGTGTATTCATTGAAGTTATAATATGGCGCAGCCGGTTCAAAAGAACATTGCTATTTGTGAAAAAGAAAAGAAAAATAACGAATATACTGTGGTAATTATTTAATTTAAAATGCTAACTGTTTGAGTTCGCTTTTGTTTCATATTATCTTGTTATTAGAACAAGAAAATGGGTACATCTGGATTAATACTTCCGAATCCACTTTCTATGGATGGTAATGTTGCAGAAAATTTCAAGAAATGGAAGCAGAGCATAAAATAACATATAAAGTAGGCGACACTAGTGTCGCCTAGTACCACGATATTGTCGCCCAGTGATAGGGTATGGTGCCGGCAACTTTTTTTTAACGAGGTGAATAATATAAGCTGACTCAGGAGATGATTAGAATGGCAACAGATGCCATAGGAGTAAAAGAAAACACCGTATCACAATTACAAAATGCTGTTTGTTTTGCTGTCCAAGTAGATGGTTCTGTTGAGAAATATGGAATTGATAAAAAATTTGTTAGAGCACGATTTTTTTCAAAAGAACAGGACATAGAATGAGTTTTTCTAGGACAATCTAAATTCAGTAAGCGAGGAGCAGAAGGCTTCGTGGATTTTGTCAAGGGTGTATTTGATAATTTGTGCACTGAGAATATCGCAAAAAATAAGTTGACAGGCTTAACTATAATTGGGTAAAGGAAAATACAGGCAGAAACAGGCTCTTATGAAACAGTACTTGGGTAAAGACTAACTTTGCGTTTGATGCTTTGCTCAGGTCTGACTTAACTGTGTCGGAGTTGGAATCATCAAGCAACATTTTATCGAGTTTCTGCTCTACGCGTTAAAGTGCTTGAAGAAATATCTGGAACATTTTCTGCAGAAAATCAAAGTGCCTTTTATTTCTTTGCATATTTTGATGTACAGTTCATGAAACACTTTAAAAACTTGGCAAAAGCAGTATGGCACAATTTTTCTCTCCTGCAAAAACATTGTGAACCCTCAACCCTACTCATTAAAACTGAACAAACTTCTGCTCGCGGGTTTATTCGATTATAAATAGGTTTTAAAAAAGTGAACAACATCTGACTTGCCTAATGCTAGATGTTCCGATACACTTTGAAAACCTTGAGACAGACAGTCAAAGGTCTTTCATTACACTGCCTGATAAAGAATTTATATAGAATTTGTCAAAGAAAATTTTTTACAAATTCTTTGACGCTTATCAAAAATGGGTATCTCCTGAGGGATACGAAGAACAGTTGATGGAAATAAATGAAGGCACTTAGGAATCTGAAAGTGATTAGTAAATTGAAGAAAATCCTCAGAGATGTAAAAACAACTTGTTAGTTTCTACCAAGAGATGCTGGTCTGCAGTGAGAAAAGAAACTATATTGAGTTGTAAAGAATTTGTTTCTCAAAGATTGGAAGAGGATAAAGTGAGCATCTCCTACAGGATAGATGCTTTGTTAAACGAACGAAGACCAACAGAGGTTGCTAGTGCAGCCCACCTTGATGTTGAGAACTTTTTTGGTAAAGGCGAAGTCGCCTATTTAAACGACGATATGATGGCTTTGTTGTGTAGCTGAAAATGTGCCTCCATCTCATTGACAGCAAGACTATTTCTACTTTAAGGCATCTCAACCTCACTCTGTTTTAAACAATTTTGGTGCTGTCATAGGTTTATTTATGTTGGCACACAAAGTTGTTAGCACATGGAGTTGTGTCCATACATACAACCCTTAAATCCAAAAAACAGTCGGAAGTAGTATAAAAAGAAGCTTTAAACTCAAGGATGTTCATTGCTCTTAATGGGATTGGAACAACTTTTTATGATCCAAGACCTGTTATTGTAAGGTTCCTAGAGAGCAAAGTAAAAAGTAGGGCATTTCCAGATAAAGAAACCTATGAGAAACATGATTTGTCAAAAAATGCTTTGCTAAAGACAGTTACTTGTAAAATAGCTTAACGAATATAATTATTATTGTAGGATTTTGAAAACATTATAAATAATTAATAAAGTTTAAAAAATTTAAAACACGAACAAAATCGTTTTCTCTACCTGCTTAATTCTACCATTTTCATAAGACAGTCCCAGACTTGTATAAAACCAAAAACTTTCTGCGCACATAAATATTGGGTCAAAAACTTTCTGCAAATTAATTTCCGTTCACAGAAATAACGTGACATTGCTTCTGAAACAACTGAATCACATTTTGTAGGGAGACGTCCATTCATAGGTATTATCATTAAAGAGACCTATGAGTTTTTACCGCGACCCTTTGACGAAATTCCCGTTTTTCCGCGATCCTTTGACGAAATTTGCGCTTTTTCTGCGATCCTCTGACGAAATCAGTTTTTTGCGCAATCCTTTAACGAAATTCGCGCTGTTCCCGCGGCGTTTTGAAGAAATGTGCGTCTTCTTTTTTTTTATTCTTTGGCGAAATTCGCGTTTTCCCCCGCGATTCTTTGGCGAAATTTGCATTTTTTCCGCGATCTTTTGACAGAATTCCCACTTTTTCCCGCTATGCTTTTACGAAATTCGTTTTTTTCCTGCGCTCCTTTGACGAAATTTGCGTTTTTTATGCTATTTGACGAAATTCACTTTTTTTCGCGAACCTTTGGCGAAATTTGCGTTTTTTGCGATCTTTTGACGAAGTTCTCGCTTTTTCCGCGGGCCTTTGATGAAACTCGTGTTGTTTTTCACGATCCTTTGCGGGATTAGTTTTTCCCGCTGTTCTTTTGCAAAATTTGCGTTTTTTTTCGCGGTCCTTTGACAAAATTCGGCCTTTTTCCGCTACGCTTTTACGAAATTTTTTTCCTGCATTCCTTTCACGAAATTTGCGTTTTTTTCTGCGATTCTTTAACGAAATTATCTTTTTTTTTTTGCGATTCTTTGAAGAAATTCGCGTTTTTCCGCGGTCCTTTGTCGAAATTCGTGATGCTTTGACGAAATTGGTGATTTTTTCTCCGAACGATTGACGACATTGTTATTTTTTCGACGACCATTTGTTGAAATTCGCAATATTTTTCAGTGATTTTTTTTTGTCTGAATTTTCGGACTAATGGCCGATTTTTTTTTTTATTTTTTTTTTCAGAACCGAACGCTTTAAATTTTCGAAACAGAATCTCCTCTGGCAAACAATAAATAAATCACACATAAAATTTTGCTATTCTTTGACGAAATTATCTTTTTTTACGACCCTTTGACGAAATTCGTTTTTTTTTTTTTTTTCGCAATGCTTTGACGAAATTGGTGATTATTTCTGCGAACGATTGACGAAATTGGTTTTTCTTTCGACGACCATTTGTTGAAATTCCCAATATTTTTTAGTGATATTTTTTTTATGTCTGAATTTTCGGACTGATGTCCGATTTTTTTAAATTTTCGGAACAGAATCACCCCTGCCAGACAATAAATAAATCGTACATAAAATTGGGGGATATTATTTATTTTTCGATATTTAAAAAAAAAATTACAAGAACAAAAATTACGTTTTTCTTTCTAAAAATCGCGGAAAACTTTCCGCGCACGGCGTGCATATATATTATACAACTCTGGACAGTCATTTGTATTAAAATTTTAAGCCATTGTAACTGTTATTGTAGCATTTTGGAAATATTTTATTGATACAGTTTGATTTTTAAAACATAAAGAGTAAAATCTGGTTCAGTCCAAATACTTGTAAAAGTCAAAATATGTTTAACCACTACAATTTTTATTCATTTTACATTTTGGAAACATGTTATAAAATTTAACATAGTAATTTTATATTATTTTTAAATTTGATGATTTTCATTCATCAAGAGGGAAGTGTGTTTGCTTGATTAGTTCAACATTGGGTCTAAAATACGGGTGCACAACCTTTTTAAGAGAAGATCCACTTATAAAAATAATTGGTTTGCCGAGGGCCACATCAGTAACACAGAGAAAATTCTATATCGGGGAGGTAGGGGGGGGGGAGTAATAAGTCTTTACTCTTGATGAATAATTATTTTTTGTCTATAATAAAAATAAACAAACGGAAATAAATAATTGTATGAAGGAATGCAGGGCTTCTTTGCATCTGTATGAATAACCATTCAACACTTTATGAAGACTAACGGTTTCTTCTTGAAAAATAGTAACTTGAAGAAAAAAAATTACACATAATTTCTAAATAATTGAATGTTATTGAAAATTATATATAAAAAAAAATATTGAAGAATAACTTAATTTAAAATAAAAGGAAACTTATTTTTGAAATAACAAGGCATGATGGACTAATTATGCTATTTTTTTCAACGGGCTATTAACAAAACTCGTTTTCTTTTTCTTTTGTCAATCAAGTGCGTCTGATTGATGAAATTCGTGATTTTTTATCGACGACCGATTGACAGATTTCGCGGTAATTTTCCATTGCCGATTGGCAAAATTTGCAATCTTTTCAAACAACCAATTTGCGATACCTGCGATAAATTGAGGCAATTTGCGATTTTTTTCAGCGATAAATTTTCAAATTTCGCGATTTTTTTTCCCAGAACGGATCAACGAAAATTGCGATTTTTTTTCGCCCCGATCGAATTATTTCGCGACTTATTTGTTCTGCGATCGATCTTCGAAATTTGCAAGTTTTTTCCATGCACGATTGACAAAATTCGCGATTTTTTTTCCATGAGTGATTGGCGAATTTTGCGATATTTGACGTGACAGATTGACAATATTTGCATTTTTTTCCAATGACCAATCGACGAGTGATTTTTTTTCCTCATATACATTGATGCAATTTGCGATTTTTTTCGCGCACAATCGATGAAATTTGCGATTTTTTCCTGCGACCAATGGATTTCTATTTCATGATATTTTTTGGAACCGACACGCAAATTTTGTAATTTTTTTCCATGAGCTATTCACGAATTTCGCGAATTTTTGGGAAAATTCACGATTTTTTTTCACGAGCGATTGACAAATTTCGCAATATTTTTGCGACCAATTGACAAAATTTGTAATTTTTTCTATCAATTGTCAAAATTCGTGATTTTCTTCCGCGACAGATTGACAAAATCGCGATTTTCCCTCAGTCGATCAACGAAATTTGCAATTTTTGTACCTCATCGACAAAATTCGCGATTTTACTGTGCCCAATTAATAAAATTCGTGATTGTTAACTGACTCTGATGAAATTTGTAGTTTTTCCCGCCGCGAATTGACGAAATTTCCGATCTTTTCCCGCAATAAGCTAGCGAAATTCGCGATTTTTCCGTAGCCGATTAAGAAAGTTTGTAATTTTTCCGCAGCTCCTCGACAAAATTCGCGATTTTTCCGCGTTCGATCAACGATATTCGCAATTCTTAACTGATTCTGAAGAAATTTGTAATTTTTACATGACAAATTCATGAAATTCGACATTTTTTTCTCGCGATAAACTGACAAAACTCACGATTTTTCCGCAGCCGGTTAACAAAATTTGCAAATTTTTCCGTACCCCATCGACAAAATTCGCGATTTTTCTATGCCCGATTAAAGAAATTTGAGAGTTTTCCACGCCGAGTCGACAAAATTCGCGATTTTTCCTCTCACGATCAACAAAATTTGAAAATTTTCCGCACCCGATAAACGAAATTTGCGATTCTTAACTGTCTCTGATGAATTTTGTAATTTTTCCCGCGGCAAATTCACAAAATTCCGATTTTTTCTCACGATCAACTAACAAAACTCGCAATTTTTCAGCGACCGATCAAGGATTACATCGACAAAATTCGCGATTTTTAACGCGTTCGATCAACGAAATTCACGATTTTTAACTGACTCTGACGAAATTTGCAATTTTTTCAGAGGCAAATTGTCGAAATTCGCGATTTTTTCTCGCGATAAACTGACAAAACTCGAGATTTTTCCCTAGTTGATTAACGAAATTTGAGATTCTTAATTGGCTCTGATGGAATTTGCAATTTCTTCCCGAGGCAAATTGACGAAATTCGCGATTTTTTCCTGCGACATATGGACAAAAAATTGCAATTTTTTCCAGTTATAAATTGACGAAATTGTGTCAAAAAAGAAGAAATTATATAAATTGTGATCGCGGGCCACAAGTTAACCCATGGCGGACCACTTCTGGCCCGCGTGCCACAGGTTATGCATCCCTAGTCTAAAACTATAGTTAAGGTACTATTTCACGAACTATTTAACGATGCAAGTCAAATTTATTTTTGAATTTCAGAATTTATTCTAGGCTCCAATTGCCTAATTAGTCTGATATATTATGGTTATGAACAAAAGCAAAGTGTACAAACTAATAATAGGTAAACAATATTTTAACGTGAATTTAAATGATAATTTTCTTATATAAAGTTTTAATTAGACATACGAATTTGTTAGGTTAGATGTTATGTTTGGTCCTTTACTAACATAACAATTAAAATGTATGAAACGAGAATGCAGCCTCTTTAATTTTACCTAATTATAAATAAGGCGGTTTAGATGTTTCAATGACGATTTTGTAGTTTACTAACCCGCAACAGGAGAAGTACAGTAGACATAACTAATAAGATATAAAAGTTTGTCAGCCAATCGATATTCTTAGTATTTGGTTTGCTGTTATCAGGGGTAGGGGTTGATTTGTGAACATTTATTTGGAACAGCAGACTAAACCGATTGTCGCCCAGTGAAAATTCCTTAAAATATGCTCTGAATGGAAGCAAAAGTTCGAGTTATACATGTTGGCTAGTGAAAATAATAAAAAACCGGCGGAAGTTCAAGTTGCAATCTTATTGCATGTCATTGGAACAGATGCTTTAGAAGTTTATAATACTATGGAAATTACGGCAGACGATAAGAAAGATGTTGTTAAAGTAATGCAGAAGTTTGAAGATTTTTGTATCCCAAAATCCAATGAATCTATTGATCGCCATTAATTTTTTAGTCGTACACAACATTCTGATGAAACGTTTGATGAGTTCTTAACTTCATTAAAGAAACTTGGTAGTACATGTGACTTTGGTGAACTAAGAGATAGTTTAATTCATGATCGAATTTAGTGATGGGCGATTCTCGAGAATTCGACAATCGAGAAAAATCGTCATCGTAAAAAATCACAATCGATACAGCCATCGATTATTTCCTAGAATCTACAATCGAGATGTTTTACAATCGATTATAACGAGAAAAGCTAAAAACAGTTATTGAAAAACTTAGCTATTATTCTGGCCGACAATTTCATAGTAGTGATAAGGCTTAGTGATGGGCGATTCTCTAAAATTTACCAATCGAAAAAAATCGTTATCGTAAAATACACAATCGATACAGCCATCGATTATTTTCGAGAATCTACAAAGGAGATGTTCTAGAATCGATTATTGAAATCATTGTTTTTACATATATATAAGGCAGATTTTATTAAATATAGGGTAACTGAAAACAGATGGAATAAAAAGCAACAAACCAAAGGGAGGCTATAAAGGAGCCATAAGACTGGAAAAGTCTTGTAAGGGTGCCCCCTGGTTGAAAAAAGCTGAAAAAACGCGAGTAGCTATGAAGCGGTAAGGGAAGTTTAAGTATCAAAAATTAGAATTTTTCGGCAATTAGCACCAAATGGCCAAAGAAATAAGAATCAAAAGTACCCCCTAGTGGCAAAAACATGAACTAAAGGATGATAAAAGGGATCAAAATTTTTTATTGATTTTTCTACGTCATTTGAGATTGGATCTTTAATTTCCCCATTTTTAGAAAGACTTCGACTGGAATACATTAAACGAACCCCCGCGGGGAGCAAAGTAGGGGGCAGGGGCAAGGAAAGTGCATAATCTGAATAAGTGGTCACAGGACTTTCCAACGATATGTCACATGAGGGGTGTCGGCTAAATTTAGAAAAGTGCCCCCGCGCGGGGCAAAGTAAGGGGAGGGGCGCGGGCGATATATAAAATTAAATAGTAGTCACAGAGCTTTCCAATGATATATCACATGAGGGGTATCAGCAAAAGATAGAAAAGAGTCCCAACTCCCAGGATTCCAATTATCGTGCCCTCGAAATATAGCATGCCCATCCTTCTCTTTGAAATTTTCATATATTAAAAATTATTTATCGGAGGGCTCCGTAAAAAAATCCGATCTAAAATATTTAAAAACGCTACGATTTCAAAAAAGTTCGAAAAGTGCCTCTCTCGGGGCGCCAAAATAGGGAGGGAAGAAGAAAGGTTCATAATATGAAAGAGTAACTTTCCGATGATAACCGAAAACTTTCCGATGATATATCAAATGACTGGTCCAAAAAAAGTTTGAAATCTACCCCTCCCACGTGGGTTCCCTCTTTTATCCCAGAATATACCCGGAAATCACGCAGCCCCACTTTTCACCCACAGCACCCCCCACGCAGCCACCAAAATTTTATATTTAATAAATAATATTTATCGGAGAGCTCCATTAAAAAGCCTCAATAATATTTATTGTAGAAATCTCTACAATTAAAAAAAAAATCACCCCGCACCGCCCCCCTCCCCTGCCCCCTTCCGGAATTCAAGTCTGGGAGGAGAAAGGATCATAATATGAAAGAGTGGTGAAAGGACTTTCCGATGGAGAGGTTTGGTAAAAGTTTGAAAATTACCCCCCCCCCCTTTGTCCACTCTCGCGCCCCCCAGAATTCACTCACCTTCCTCTTTGAACTTTTTATATTTAATAAATAGTATTTATCTGAGTCTCCAAGTATGGGGCAGCTTGGCAGAGCTAAAATAAGAGAAACATTGAAAATTCGTGGCAAAATGACACTAAATTTAACAGTAAAGTTTGAAACTAGGACTATACAGAACTGTATACACAAACCACTATGCTTCATAACCCACATCGGTTAATAGCAATAAAAAGATAAGTGCCAGTTAAACTGATGGCATTGAGCTCACAGGTTATTCACATTAATTGTATATTATACTCTTATTTCAAAGAATAATGTCCCTCAAAAAATAAATGAAGGGAAATATACCCCGTTTGCCCCTTTTATACTTAAACAATGAACCTCCAAATCAAATCAGGGAAACTCCTTAACTATAATAAATCAGTATATCAAATTTGAAGAAAATCAGATAATTCTGCATGAAAAAAAGAAACATATCGATAAATTAAGGGTGGTCTAACCCCTTTAACCCTTTTATACTTAAATAATGAACCTCCAAATCTAATCAGGAAAGCTCCTTATCAGAACAAACATAGAAAAAAAAATAAATTAAAGTAAATTGAATAATTCTCCATGAAAATCCATTTATCTAAATTAAGGGGAGGGGGCTTGCCCCCTTTTCGCCCTTGTATACTTCACCAATGAACCTCCAAATCTAATGAAGGAAGCGCCATATCGGAATAAATCGGTATATTAAATTTGAAGCAAATCGAATAATTCTGCATGAAAAACCCTTTTATCTAAATTAAGGGGGAGGCCAGCCCCTCCCCTTTATACTTAACCCATAAACCTCCAAATCTAATCAAGGCAGCTTCTTAACATAATAAACCGGTATCCCAAATTTGGAGCAAATCGAATAATTCTGCATGAAAAACCCATTTATCTACATTAAGGAGGGGGTCTACCCCCCTTTCCCCCCTTTATACTTAAGTAATGAACCTCCAAGTTTAATCAGGGAAGCTCATTAACATAATAAACCGGTATACTAAATTTGGAACAAATCGAGTAATTCTGCATGAAAAGCCGAATTATCTAAATTAAGTGGGGGACCAGCCCCCCTTCTCCCCCTTTATCCTTAACCAATGAACTTCCAAGTTTAATCAGGGAAGCTCCTTAACATAATAAACCGGTATACCAAATTTGGAGCAAATCAAATAATTCTGCATGAAAAGGCCATTTATCTAATTTAAGGGGGGACCAGCCCCCTTCTCCCCCTTTATGCTTAACCCGTAAACCTCCAAATCTAATCAAGGTAACTTCTTAACATAATAAACCGGTATATCAAATTTGGAGCAAATCGAATAATTCTGCATGAAAAACCCATTTATCTAAATTAAGGAGGGGGTCTACCCCCCCCCCTTTCTCCCCTTTATACTTAACTAATGAACTTCCAAGTTTAATGAGGGAAGCTCCTTAACATAATAAACCGGTATACCAAATTTGGAACAAATCGAATAATTCTGCATGAAAAACCCATTTATCTAAATTAAGAGGGGGGCGGGCAGCCCCCCTTCTCCCCCTTTATCCTTAACCAATGAACTTCCAAGTTTAATCAGGGAAGCTCCTTAACATAATAAACCGGTATACCAAATTTGGAGCAAATCGAATAATTCTGCATGAAAAGCAAATTTATCTAAATTAAGGGGAGGGGGGTCCAGCCCCCTTCTCCCATTTTATACTTAACACGTAAACCTCCAAATCTAATCATGGCAACTTCTTAACATAATGAACCGGTATACCAAATGTGGAGCAAATCGAATAATTCTGCATGAAAAACCCATTTATCTAAATTAAGGAGGGGGTCTACCCCCCTTTCCCCCCTTCATACATAACTAATGAACCTCCAAGTTTAATCAGGGAAGCTCCTTAACATAATAAACCGGTATACGAAATTTGGAGCAAATCGAATAATTCTGCATGAAAAACCCATTTATCTAAATTAAGAGGGGGGCGGGCAGCCCCCCTTCTCCCCCTTTATCCTTAACCAATGAACCGTCAAAACTAATCAGCGGAACGCCTTATCAGAATAAACATAAAAAAAATGAAGCAAATCATACATTTTAATCAAGAGCTATCGCGTTACGTACATACGTACGTACGTACATGCATACACACAGAACCGACGGGTAGATTAGCTCTCAGGCTTAGATAGCCTGTGAGCTAAAAAGAGATTGGATAAGCAGATGGACTCCTTTGAGAAATTATGACTTAAACCAACCGGTAAGTTTGACTCTAAAAGCTTCATTTCCATCTCGCATTTCGGCAAATCTCATCTCGATGATTTTTCCAGCATTTCGACGCTTCCAGATGGGAAGCTGCTCGATGGTTTGTTCTCTCGCGGTTTCAAACCTTTCGGAATGGGAAGTCTCTCGAGAGTGTCTCTCGCCCTTTTCAACCTTTCCCGATGGGAAGCCTCTCGCTGGTTTTTCTCGTTCTTTTCGAAATCTCCCAACGAAAAGCCTTTCGAGGATTTCGCTCGCGCTTTTCAACATTTCGCTATGAGAAGCTTTTCGAGGATTTCTCTCGTCCTCGGCAGAGAAGAAAAGTAAGAAAATTTATCGAGAGTACCAAGAGACGAGATAGAGAAAGAGGCATGACAATGAGCTGTGAAATGAAGCCCTAATTTTCAAAGTTTCTCTTATTTTAGCCCTACCAAGATGTCACATACCTGGAGCCCTCCGATAAAAATTATTTATTAAATATAAAAATTTCAAAGAGGAAGGTGGGTCGGGTGATTTCGAGGAAGGAGGACGTGAGAGTGGAATCATGCGGGGTGCAATTTTAAAAATTTTACCGAACCCTTCCTGTGGCATATAATCGAAAAGCCCTTTGACCACTCTTTCATACTATGAACCTTTCTTCGCCCAAAGGGGGATGGGAAGGGGCGAACAAATTTTTAAAACCGTAGCCGATTTCTATAATAAATTTAAATATCACTTTAGATGTGGGTTTTTTATGCAGTCTTCCGGTAAATATTAATTATTGAACATAAAAATTTTAAAGTGGCGGCTGTGTGAATTCCGGGGCGAAAGAGTGGGCTCACGGGAGGTGGGAGCAATTTTCAAACTTTTTTTGGACCAGTCATGTGATATGTCATCGGTAAGCTCTCGGATGACTCTTTCATATTATGAGACTTTCTTCCTCCCCTCCCCAATTTGGCCCCCACTGCGAGGGTAGTTTTTTCCGTTTTTATCATTTTAGATCAGATTTTTTTATGGAGCCCTCCGCTAAATATTATTTATAATATATGAAATTTCAGGACACTTTTCCAAATTTAGCCAAGACCCCTCATGTGACATATCGTTGGAAAGGTTTGTGACTACTTATTGACGCTATGCACTTCCGGTGGCCGCCCCCCACTCCCCCCCCCCGGAGGACACTTTTCCAAATTTAGTCAATACCCCTCTTGTGAGATATCGTTGAAAAAGTCTGTGACCACTTATTGATGTTATGCACTTCCGGTGACAGTCCCCCCCCCCCCACTCTTTGCCCCTCCGGGGACACTTTTTCAAATTTAGTCAAGACCCCTAGTGTGAGATATCGTTGGAAAGGTCTGTGACTACTTATTGATGTTATGTACCTACGGTGTCCCCACCACCACTTTGCGCCCCCCCGGGGGCACTTTTCCAAATTTAGTCAAGACCCCACATGTTAGATATCGTTGGAAAGGTCTGTGACTATTTATTGATGTTATGCACCTCCGGTGACAGTCTCCCCCAATTTGCCCCTCCCGGGGGACACTTTTTCAAATTTAGCCAAGACCCTTCATGTGAGATATCGTTGGAAAGGTCTGTGATTACTTATTGATGTTATGCTCCTCCGGTGTCCATCCCCCCCATTTTGCACCCCCCCCGGGGGACACTTTTCCAAATTTTGCCAAGACCCCACATGTGAGATATCGTTGGAAAGGTCTGTGACTACTTATTGATGTAATGCACCTCCGGTGACCGCCCCCCCCCCACTTTTCCCCCACGAGGTGTTTTTCTAAATTTAGCCGGGACCCCTCATGTGACATATTGTTGGAAAGGCTTATGACCACTTACTCATATTATCCACCTCCCGCACCCCTCCCCCCCTTTGCCCCCACGGGGAGGGCTTTTTTATACATTCAGATCCAGACTTCTCATGTGACATATGGTTGGAAAGGCCTAAAGACCTGTGACGACTTAATCATATTATGCAGCTGCTGTGTCCCTCCGCTCGCTTTGACCCCTCCCCCAAGAGATCTGGTCCGAGGTTCATTCGTTTCGATATTATATTTTTTACAAGATTTTGTAGTGCGTGCACACCACACCCGCCTGCTATCATATATCAGTGCCGTATATAGCGGGTAACCTGTTCGTGATTTCATATTACAAGATTACGTATAAATTAGGGCCCCCGATTAAAGGAGGGGCCCGCTAGCGGTCGAAGTCACTCTTTATTAACATCGACGCATTCCAGTTCACTCGCAGACGATTCTTGATAAATGTATGACGTATATAATACATAATATATGATTTATAAAAGAAATTTGCAAACTGCAGTCATCGAGAAAAAATTTACACAATCGAAAATTATCGAGATGTCCATACAATCGAGAAAATCGAGAAAAACATCTCGTTATCGCCCATCACTAATCGAATTATAAGCGGAATAAAGAACCAACAACTGAAAGATAGATTGCTACGTGAATCTGATCTTAATTTGGAAAAATGTATTAAGATGTGTAAAACGCAAGAAATTGCAGAAATGCAAATGAAAACGCTGAATGAAGAGAAAGTCGTGGAAGCAGTCAAAATAAAATCAAAAAATGCACAGCATTCATATTCAAGAAACGTTGTTAATAAAAATGAAAATGCAAAAAAAGTAAAAATCGTGTTCTTGGAAACGAAAAGTTCCGCAAATACCGTACAGAACTTGAAGCTCAGAAATGTGGAAAATGCGGTAAGTTTCCCTTTAAAAATTCTTGCCCTGCTTATAATAAAAAATGTTATATTTGTCAAAAATTAAATCATTTTGCGAACATGTGTAGATTTAAAAAGAAAGTTAACGTTTTGAGAAGTTATGATGCTAACGAATCAGTGTGTGTTCCATGATCACAAAATGATGATTCAAATGAATATGTGTTGGGAGCTATAAAAAGTAATGAAAGTAAAAATAAACAAGATTGGTTTGAGAAACTTAAAGTAAATGCTTCTAAGTATTTATTTGCAAAATTAGATACGGGTGCTCAATGTAACAGAAATTAATGTTGTTGGTAAATGTTCTTTAATATGTGAAACATCTAAAAGTGCAAAAGCAGTAGTAGATTTTCAAATAGTTGATTGTGATAA
This sequence comes from Maratus speciosus, assembly GCA_963932465.1. Classification (NCBI taxonomy): domain Eukaryota; kingdom Metazoa; phylum Arthropoda; class Arachnida; order Araneae; family Salticidae; genus Maratus; species Maratus speciosus. The sequence goes on along the minus strand of CAWVRF010001491.1, from coordinate 74,786 downwards.
TAGGGCTCCTGCTGTGTTAGGGTTACCTACCTTAGTTGAATTGAATTTAGTTAACAGGGTAAATTCAATTACTTCTTATAAAGAAGAAATGCCTGAAATTTTGAAGGAATATCCTGATCTTTTTAAGGGAATTGGTGATTTAAGGGTTTTACTTATGATATTAAGCTCAAACCTGATGCTGTAGGTAAAGTTGAAGCTTCTAGAAAGGTACCAATTGGTTTAATGGAACCATTGAGAAAAGAATTAAATGAAATGATAAATGCTAAGATAATTAAAAAGATTAATGAACCCACAGAATTTGTTAACTCTTTAGTTATTGTACGTAAACCTATGGAAGTTTAAGAATATGCTTAGATCCACAGTATTTAAATTCTAATATTTTGAGAGAACATTTTTATTTACTCACATTTGAAGATATTGCTTCTAAAATGGCTGGTGCTCAATTTTTTAGCATTTTGGATGCTAATAAGGCTTTTTGGCAAATTAAGTTATCAGAAGAGAGTTCAAAATTAACAACATTTAACACTCCATTTGGAAGATTTTGTTTTTTAAGGCTACCATATGGCATTTGCTCAGCTCCAGAAGTGTTTCATAGAAGTTTTAGTGAAGTTTTTGGATGAGAGGAAGGAGTTGAAATATATATAGATGATTTATTAATTTGGGGAAAAGATAAAAAAGAACATGATATGAGGCTTAAAAAAGTTCTTGAGAAAGCTCGTGAGTAGGGAAAGAAGGACAGTTAGGCCCCATCAGGCGGATTGCGGATTGTGTGGATGTGGGTGGAATCCACCTTGTGGGTGGAATCCACCTTGTGGATGGAGGAGGAGGGTGGAATCCACCTGTTGGGAGACTTATCCTATAGTAGGAGGGGTTAAATGTTGGAGGGGGCTTAATTTTTGAGGGGGCTTAATATTTTTTTTTTCGAATCAACTTAGAGTAGAAATGGAAATATCATACTATAACATAGTGAGTTAGATCTTTTCGAAAGGGAGTTTGAGGGGTCTAAATATTTTAGTGGGGCTTATTTTTTAGGGGGGGCTTAATTTTTTTTTTCGAATCGACATAGAGTAGAAATGGAAATATCATACTATAACATAGAGATGTAGGTATTTTCGAAAGAGGGTTTGAGGAGCCTAAATTTTTTAGAGGGGCTTATTTTTTAGGGGGGGTTAATTTTTAAGGGTGATTTTTTTTTTTTTTTTTTTTTTTTTTTTTTCCCTGAATTGTCTTAGAATTTGAATGAAGATAAAAATGTCATATGTTTTCTGAAAAAAATTTTTGATGCTGCCATCTGTATGCGGTAGTGCGAATTTATTATTGAAAATAGTATTTTATTTTTGAAAAGTTTTGAGGAAGGTTTGAACCTGCAAAATAGTCTCTTGGCTCGATGATATGTTGAAGACTTAACTAATCGAGCCAAGAAACTATGTCTATATGTTTAGATTTTAGATGTTTCAAAACAAAAAATTGTATTCCCCCTTCTGTATGCGCAAAGAGAGGTTGGTTTCTTAAGATAACTCATTAATACCTATTTTAACTGCTCACTCTGCGAATTTTTTTTAATGGGTATGATTTTTAGTTTAACTGATTTTATCGATTTTGTGAATGAGAGTTTGATTATTTTACGCACAAATGTATGATCATTTTAGAAAGCCGTGCTTTCGAACCTGCGAACTCCCATTCAAATTTCATTTTTTGTAACTGATAAGCTATCCACTATTCAAACCGCGCCCCGACAATTACTTTTGAACACTATATATTTTTAAAAACACCTACCTCTTCCTCTTTCTTATACTAGGGAAGTTAATACAATTTATGTTTAAATTGAAGAAATGATTAATTTTTTATATTTCTTTAATAAGCAAGTCATTTTTTTTTTGATTGATTAGAAGGCTACCAAACGATTTGAATTAAACATTGTTTTTACCAGTATTAATCCTCTTACCTAATTTTAAAATTATACTTTTTCTTGTGAACCATATCTTATTCATTTAATCGTCTGAAATTAATTTCCTAAACCCTCTTATCAACGTTACTCACTATCTATCACAAACATCCGATAAGTCTAATCAGCTTTTTTCAACAGAAAATAGCTAATATGTAAATATTGATAACTATTGAAGAGATTATTTCACTTGTTTCCAGATTTTAAATGAAAGTTTGAACAGATTTTCTATTTATCGATTATTATAAATTGAATCAACTCATAGTTTGTTATTGCAATAGATAATTATTTGATGATTCTACACTAGTTCTAATAAATTTTAAAACTACTGCCTCACTTCAACTCATTCTTTTATACAGTTTAATAAATTTAGTATGAATTAATCCATTGGTTTGTCATATATTTCACTGAAATAATAGAATTAATGTGTAAAACCTTAGAATGACGAATTCAAAAACGTAGCGTGATGAATCATATACTTTTTTAAACATTACATAAAAACCTTTGGATTGATTCACTTCCTGTGAACTTCCTACACATACTTTTTTATGCCACGTGTTTTTCTGAAATGTTTGCACCAATCATATTACATGATTTGCACTATCGTAATAATTTTTAAACATGCTCCCCCTATGATTATATATAAAATTGAATGAAACGAGACTTTTTCATTAGTGTTTGCTATTTTTTGAGTGTGTGAAGACGCTTTTTTCACTTAGGATAATATGGCTAGTTTTCAAGATGGAAATTCTACTATGTTAAGCGATGATGTATCACGTTTGAATAATCAATATTTTTCATCAAGATTAAATGATCAAGACATGGGATTAATAGTACAACCTAAAGTAGAACCCGTTTCAGATAATGAAGCGGAATTCTCCTCATCAGAACTAAAGAAACAGAAGCCACCTTTTTTGTGTACTGTTTGCAGCAAATCTTTTTCACGAAAAGGCAATTTAAAACAACATTTGATGATTCATTCAGAAGAAAGACCATTTATATGTGACATCTGCCAAAAAGCATTCTCTAGAAAGGCTATTTTGAATCGTCATAAACTATCCCATTTAAAGATTCCTTCCCAACATAAATGTGAATCGTGCGGTGAAGCGTACTCAAGAAAGTATGACTTATTAAAACACATGAAGATCCACAAGTCCTCCAAAAACGATAAATGTATACAGCGTAGTGAAATATTCAATCCCAACTCCGATTTTTTATATCATTTGAAAACTTCACAGAGAGTTAGATGCAAAATTGATAATTCATCCTCTTTAAAAGATATGTTTTTTGAGAAGGTTAAGCATTTTAAAAGGCAAAATGCGTTAAACATATTTACTAAAACTGTAATCAACTCTAACGAGGAGAATGTTACAGACTTTAACACATTTTTTAATAGTATTCAATCGGACGTTTTAAACGAATTAAACTACCAGATTCAAGTTAAAAGATCGATGAAATGGTATGCAAGTGTACAAGTTGTTGTATATCGCATAACACAGGAGGGTGACTTAGAGGCTGCCACTCCCTATTTCCTTTCAAAAACTATACTTGAATGGACGAATCAAAACTTATCTGAGCATGTTGAGGATGCCTTTGCAAAAATTATTAAGTCCTATGAGAAGTCTACCAGACGTGGTTTTAATTGGACATTAGATAAAATATTGAATTTAGAACTATCTACTTTTAAAATATAACATGATTTGAAATGTTTATACCTTTTTTTGAAATATGTGTACTCATGTTTTCACTATTGTAACTATTGAAAACGACGAATAAATAATGTGTAAATGAAAAAGCTGTTGTCTGTTTATTTTTGTTAGAACAACTTGTCATTTTTAATATCTCATGAAGTCGTAACGGCTTTACTTACTATTTTTTTTTCAATTTCTTATCAAATGAATAATGAGTTAACTATCTTTTATTAATTTCATATTAAAAGTCTGAAATTATCCATTGAAATAGTTATTTTGCAATATTTCTAATTTATCATAATTATTTTTAAAGTTTAATATATCACTCGTTGTTTGTATAAACAGCTGTTATTGCTTATTAATAATAATATTATCATTTATTACCATACAACTCTTTAAAAAGGCGTAGAACCATTAACATAATATATCATTAACCACTTTTTTAAAAACTGTTACCTTGTGTTGCCATTGAATTCTTCAAAACAAAAAAGAATAAAACTAGAATCCTTATCATTAAATATCATACACCACTTATATAAAAATTGTTACTTTGTGTTGCCATACAATTCTTCAAAAAAAGAATAAAACTAAAACTATTAACATTAAATATCATATACTGTAAATATAAAAATTGTTACTTTGTGTTGCCATACTGTTAGGTAAAAAAAAAATAAATAGAAGAATTTTAAATTAAAATTAATAAAAATTAGGATGTTTATAAATATATATGATTTAGATTTTAATTATGAATTAGAGAATAGAGAGTTTACTTATTAATAATGGCCGAGTGAACTTTAGTGGTTAGTAAACATTGGATGTGAAGGAAGTAAATAAATATAATCTGAGGAATCTTCATGGTAAAATGTATAATAGAAACCTCTTACCTGAACTCTTGTTACTGTGACGTTACCAAATCATTTTTGCTCGTAAATCTTACCCATTTTTCTTCATGGTGTAATGATACTTTTACATAAAAAATTCACTAAATAAATTTAAAACACAAAATATAACACTACATATATACAAAAAAAAATCTTTATTGTATATTTATTTATCATTTTCGGACCCGAAATCTGCGCAGATTCTTTTCTATAAATGAATATTCATCAAATAATGAAACACACATTTGTTTAACATGGATGCCAACATTATCATATATGATTTGGAAGGATATTCAACAGATATTGACTCTTAATTATATTTAGGTAAACATTTTGAATTATTGAATATTGAATGTTACGTAGATTTTTCAACTCCGTTAACCATATCAGTCTGTTGTCATTAACACAAGTCATTGATTCACTACTGTCAGAGTTTCTCCATACAAATCGGCTTTAAGTTCGTAGAACTAATGAAGTCTCTAATTTGGCCGAATATGCACCGTCAAAACTATAACAGTTGAAGACTCACAAGTAAGTAGTCGCGCTGGAGCACGCCCAGAAAACAAAAATTTCAGATCGCTAAGCACTGATTACTTGCCTTTAGCAGATACTGTTATTCATTTAAAACGAAAGAAATTACTTGGCAATGATAAATCATATGAAACCTGATCCATTAGCTTTTACAGAGGAACTCTTGCAATGGGAATCGAAGTCTGTATTCATCACCTCATTTTTGTGATTCAAAAATGCGTAGCCGTCATCGGCAGGATGCCAATGATAACGAAGTCGACATCATCCAATTGGTATTTCTATTAAAGGATCGGGTTGGTGGAGGAATAAAAATTTAAACTTTTTAAAATTTAAACTAAAATTAAAATTTCATAATAAGTTACCAATTAAAAGAAATGGCCATATCGAGCGAAGGACCCGTTTAGTCCAACGCCGATATGCCAAGAAAAGGAAAAAGGCGGAGCCGCCGAAAGCGGAGTACGTCCGCTCACCGTGGAATGCAGGCAGGAAGAGAGCGAGACGCTATTCCCAAAAACCGACGCTACAAAAACCCGCCGTTAGAACGGACGTCGTTGATTGGCTGATTTGAAATTGACGATGCCACACAGAGTAATAAAAGTTTTTGAATGAAATGACTTTAAATGATGAATTTTAGATTTGAAAATTATTATAAAAATATTCTATTACGGTAGAAAGTATTAATTTTAAGATTTATTATTTTATTATTGATAATTTTTGACGATCTTTTATGGCGATTAAATTAAATTGTTTTTGAGTGAAATTTAACTGAAAAAACGAACTTAACGAAATTTAATGAATATTTAAAGGTAGAATTTAAATTTTGAAAGTAAGGAAGTTTTTTAATTTAAATATTTTAAAATAGCTTTTTAAATTAATTTTAATTGGAAAGGATGTTATTATATAACACATACAATTCTTCAAAAAAAGAATAAAACTAAAACTATTAACATTAAATATCATATACTGTAAATATAAAAATTGTTACCTTGTGTTGCCATACTATTCTTCAAAAAAGGATAAAACCATTGACATAATATATTATTCACCACTTAAATAAACTGTTTATATATATATATATATTAGACTTAAACTAAAATTAATGACATTACTAATTCTTTTACGGTCGCAGACGATTAGCCGAAAACCAAATAGCCGACAAGACATTTAGCAGACAGCACTTAGACGACAGGACGTTTAGCCGACAAGTACATTTAGTCGACACGTACATTTAGCAGACAGGACATGTAGCCGACAAGTACATTTAGCCGACAGGACAAGTAGCCGAAACGTACGTATAGCATACAGGACAATTTGCCGAAACGGACATTTAGCAGACAGACAATTGGACGACAGGCAATTGGCCGAACGTGACAATTAGCCGACAGGACATTTAGCCGACAGGACAATAAGTCGACAAGACAATTAGCCGACAAGACAATTAGCCGACAGGACAATTAGCCGACAGGACATTTAGCCGACAAGACAATTAGCCGACAAGACAATTAGCCGACAGGACATTTAGCCGACAGGACATTTAGCCGACGAGACAATTAGCCGATAGGACAATTAGCCGACAAGACAATTAGCCGACAGGACATTTAGCCGACAGGACGATTGGCCGACAGGACATTTAGCCGACAGGATGATTAGCCGACAAGACAAATTAAACGACAGGATATTTAGCTGAGAGGACGATTAGCCTAGTTAGGTTATGGTTAGGATGCTTTTAGGTTACGGATAGATTATAATTAGTTTACGGTTACGTTAAACTTAGGTTACAGTTACGTTACGGTTAGGTTACAGTTAGATTACGGTTACGTCACAGTTATGTTACTTTCAGGTAACAATTAGGTTACGTTTAAGTTACAGATAGTTTAAGGTTATGTTACGGATAGGTTACAGTTAGATTACGGTTAAGTTACGGATAGGTTACAGTTAGATTACGTTTCTGCTACGATTAGGTTACGGATAGGATACAGTTACGTTACAGTTTGGTTACAGTAGGTTACGGATAGGTTACAAATAGGTTACGGTTAGGTTACCGCCAAGCTACAGTTAGGTTACGGTTAGGTTACATTTATGTTACAGTTAGGTTATAGTTACATCACAGTTAGGATACGGTTAGGTTATAATTAGGTTACGGTTAGCGTACCGTCATGTTACGTTTATTTTACAGATAGATTACTGTTAGGTTACAGTTATGTTACAGTTAGGTTATGGTTAGGTTATAAGTAGGTTACGGTTACGTTACGGTTAGGATGAAGTTAGATTACGGTTAAGTTACGGATAGGTTACAGTTAGATTACGTTTCTGCTACGATTAGGTTACCGATAGGATACAGTTACGTTACAGTTTGGTTACAAATAGGATTACGGATAGGTTACAGTTAGATTACGGTTAGGTTCCGGATAGGTTACAGTAGGTTACGGATAGATTACAATTAGGTTACCGTTAGGTTACCGCCAGGCTACAGTTAACTTACCGTTAGGTTACCGCCAGGCTACAGTTAACTTACGGTTAGGTTACATTTAGGTTACAGTTAGGTTATAGTTACATCACAGTTAGGATACGGTTAGGTTATAATTAGTTTACGGTTAGCGTACCGTCATGTTACGTTTATTTTACAGATAGATTACTGTTAGGTTACAGTTATGTTACAGTTAGGTTATGGTTAGGTTATAAGTAGGTTACGGTTACGTTACGGTTAGGATGAAGTTAGATTACGGTTAAGTTACGGTTAGGTTACAGTTAGATTACGTTTCTGCTACGCTTAGGTTACGGATAGGATACAGTTACGTTACAGTTTGGTTACAAATAGGATTACGGATAGGTTACAGTTAGATTACGGTTAGGTTCCGGATAGGTTACAGTAGGTTACGGATAGATTACAATTAGGTTACGGTTAGGTTACCGCCAGGCTACAGTTAACTTACGGTTAGGTTACATTTAGGTTACAGTTAGGTTATAGTTACATCACAGTTAGGATACGGTTAGTTAATAATTAGGTTACGGTTAGTTAATAATTAGGTTACGGTTAGCGCTCCGTCATGTTACGTTTATTTTACAGATAGATTACTGTTAGGTTACAGTTATGTTATAGTTAGGTTATAAGTAGGTTACGGTTACGTTACGGTTAGGTTACAATTAGGTTACGGTTAGGTTACGGTTATGTTCCATTTCCGTTACAGATAGGTTACGGTTAGATTATGGATAAGTTACAGTTAGGTTACGGGGGTCTATGTCATTTAGCCAAAAACCAAATAGCCGGCAAGACATTTAGCAGACACCAATTAGCCGACAGGACGTTTAGCCGACAAGTACATTTAGCCGAAACGTACATTTACCCCACAGGACATTTAGCCGACATTTAGTCGACATGACAATTAGCCGACAGGTCAAATAGCCGACATGTCAATTAGCCGACAGGACAATTAACCGACAGCTCAAATAACCGACAGGACATTTAGACGACAGGTCAAATAGCCGACCTGACAATTACCCGACAGGACAAATAGCCGACAGGACAATTAGGAGACATGAAAATTAGCCGACAGGTCAAATAGCCGACATGATATTTATCCAAAACATACATTTTGCCGAAAGAATTTAGAAGACTCATTGATATGGGTCGGTGATATACCAACAATGTCAACCTCAATAACTCGTCACCATCATAATTCAACTTTTTAGCTCACAGGCTATCAAAGTCAGAGAGCTGATGTGCCCGCCGTTCTGTATATATGTAAGTATGTACGTACATATTCATGTAACGTGGTAACTCTTGATAGAAACATCCGATTTGCTTCAATTTTTTTTTCTAGGTTCATTCTGGAAAGGTGCTTTCCTGATTAGTTTTGGGGGTTCATTGGTTAAAGATAAAGGGGGAAAATGGGGCTAGTCCCTCCCCTTAATTTAGATAAATGGGTTTTTCATGCAGAATTATTCGATTTGCTCTAAATCTGATATACCGGTTTATTATGTTAAGGAGCTTCCCTGATTAGATTTGGAAGTTCATTAGTTAAGTATAAAGGGGGAAAGAGGGCTACCCCCCCCCCTTAATTTAGATAAATGTTTTTTCATTCAAAATTATTCGATTTGCTCCAAATTCGGTATACCGGTTTATTATGTTAAGGAGCTTCCCTGATTAGATTTGGAGGTTCATTAGTTAAGAATAAAGGGGGGATAGGGGAGCTAACCCCCCCTTAATTAATATAAATGGGTTTTTCATGCAGACTTATTCGATTTGCTCCAAATTTGCTATACCGGTTTATCATGTTAAGGAGCTGCCTTGATTAGATTTGTAGGTTCATTAGTTAAGAATAAAGGGGGGAAAGGAGGCTACCCCCTATTAATTTAGATAAATGGATTTTTCATGCAGAATTATTCGATTTGCTCCAAATTTGGTATACCGGTTTACTATGTTAAGGAGCTGCCTTGATTAGATTTGGAGGTTCATTAGTTAAGAATAAAGGGGGGATAGGGGGCAACCCCACTCCTTAATTTATCGGACACTTGTGGTACGAATATCATAGAAGTTTGTTTTTAGGCTAATTGAAGGGTGTAGAGTTCATTTATGCTGTCAGAATTGTGTACTGCTATTGAAAAAAACAAAGTTATGGTTCGTTTTAAGATTTAGATGGCCCCCTAAGCAAATTTTATATACATCATTTAAAAGTAGACTTTATTACCAATCGTTTGGTACCAGTAACTTTCTTCTACGATAATTTTTTCAGAGTTAGTAGGGGTGTTTAATTTTTTTTTTCCCACGACTGTACACTTTATGTTTTTCGGATTGTGCTTTATATCTTTCGGTCGGAGTCGGTGTGATCTGGTTTTTAACAAGGAAGTCCTGAATATTTTTTAAATGAAAAACTATAGATTTGACTATTAATGGTGGCTCATAGTAATACCCATGTGTTCATTTCTGTACTTAAGGGATAAAATTATACAACACTTTATTATAAACGTGTTAAAATATGGAACAATTTCTTTTACTTTGGGGTTTGGTGGAAGTCTGTCGGTTTTGTGTTGAAGAAATTGTTTTGTTGGGTGCTCGCAGACTCCATTCCTAGGCGTTGAAATTTATTTAGAGTGTACCATATATAATATAGTTTAATAAAGCAAATAATTAAATAATTTGATAACATTGCAATGATTGCAGTAAATATAATGTGACACTAATAATCCAAAAAAAGTAAAAAAGTCGGATAATTAAGAACTTGAATTATACTCGCCCCTCCTCCACCCCTAAAAAAAACTATCTTAAAAAACTCTATACACCTGAATTTCTAGCCATCAGGGGCAAGTTGTACACAGCTGAGAAGCAATTGATAAAAGAAAATTTCTCTCATGTATTTTTAAAATTAGGCAAAGTACGATACATATCTCACCTTAAGAAAGTTCGAATAGGAAATGTTTTGGATAATTATTAATTTCTATGCATAAATCATTTATTTAATGCATTTGTTTTTATTGTAATCAAATCTGATAAATTATCATAGCGTTTGAGCATTTTTTTAATTTTTGTTTGAGACAATTGATGAAAATTTTCCGAAAAATCAAATTCCTTGGGGGGGGGGGGGGTATTGCCCCCCTCAGCCCCCCTCAAATGGCGGCCCTGTTTCCAAAACTTTCTAAAATATTCATGGAGACATTTTTATGCATAAAAACATTAAAATAAAATCCTTTATATCTAACTTTTTTTTATCAGTAATTTATTTATTTATTTATTTATTTTTGACTAGATAATGGTAAATTTAAGAGCTGTTTATTTTTATTCCACCCTAACATTATTTATTCCAGACAGTGTTGCGCCAACATATGCGTATATGGCGGAAGCATGATGCAACAGTTGAAAGAAGAAATCAATCATCATGTTTGGACATTTCTTTATTCATTTCATTTTCTTCGGTTATTAACGAAAAAGAGCTATTATTTGATACCAATTTAGCCGTGCTAATAAATCTATTTTATACAAATAAAGCATATTATGGCATTAAACTGGATTATTCCTAATTTTCTCTTATTGATCAAGTTGAATTTAGACACATTTTTTTCGTGAGGGATTTCTGTGATCTCCGGGATGGGGGTGGGGTTGGAATTTGCACTTTTCGACCATTGAAAACACAAAATCTCAAATCTTCCATGGGGACATTTATTCTCTGGGGAGAATGTCTCCCCCGGGTCACCCCATGAATTCAACACTGTTAATGATTAAAAAATATATATTAGGTGTGTTTCTCTTTCTGATTTAATTAAGAAATTTAAACATTTAAACACGGAATGTAAAAAATTATTTTGGAGAAACTATTATTTGTATAATGAATGTCATTGTTGGATCATATACACCTACGTTTACAAATGAACTGAAAACTTAATACAATAATATTAAACTAGAGAACAGGGATTCTGTTTTTTCAGAATTTAGTGTCGCCACCGGCATTTCCATTACTTCATTTTCTTCTGATGGACTGATGGCTTCTATTATTATGAAACAGCCATTATAAATGAAGTGTTAGGTGAAGATGAAAGAGCAGCCGTAAAAGTTTGAACTCTGATTTTCTGGTCGGAATGGGGGGAAAAAATGGCTATATATATATATATATATATATATATTTTTTTTTTTTTTTTTTTTTTTTTTTTTTTTTTTTTTTGACGACTGCTTTTTCATCTTCCCCTAACACTTCATTTATAATGGCTGTTTCATAATAATAGAAGCCACCAGTCCATCAGAAGAAAATAACTCGGTTAAGCGGGACTCTACTGCAGTACAAAACATATTTCAATTTTAAGACGTAAAGCACACGTTTTATTTTATGTAAAATGACGTCATTCGCATCCGCTTAAGAATTCCACATTTACGATCTACTCTTAAACATCTGCAGTAAAGCATGCATAGCACATCACTATCGCGAAATAATGCACAAATGCAAAAAAATATTCCGTCTTTCAAGAAAAAAAAAGGCGATCTAATGATTCATAGATACTTACAATTAAATATAGTATATAATAGCTCCATTGTTTTAACAGAAATCATTCGTTTATATATATTTTTTTCAAAATAGCACGTATTTTAATTACATTTTCTTTCGGTTGTTGCGAGAAAATGGCAACAAAAATATATAATTGCAATTTTAAAACTATTCTTCCTTCACTTTCTACAGAAATCGAGTTCTTCCGTTGCCAATATTAAGCAAATGGCTCTAAAAACTACAAAAAAATTAATATTCCAAAAATAAATGGAGATACAGTTTTCAAACAAAATGCATTTAAAAGAACTTTTTTTCTCCAATACGACGGTATAAAAATTGAAAATGTGCGATGCTTAGAAGTTTAAAAAATTTCTAAACAGTATTTAATCGTAATGCTTTGTTTTACGGCTAGCCTCTGTAAGGTAACGTTATTTTTTGGACATAAAATAAGCTGGGAGAAAGAAATAGCATACCGTACCGGAGGCTAATAACATTTTGTTTTAAACGTGATATATAATTTTAATTGTTTCACCAATTTTCAAGTTTATTGAGAACTTTTTACGTTTCATCCTCATTCCTCTGTTTGTATTAACTTAATTTTTCAATAACGGTTTCTTTGTAATCAATAATACTCTAAAGTTAAAATATATATGTTGAGAAAATTAAAAATATTTTTTTCAAATAATTCTAATTTAATTTGATATTCAAAATTTAAGAAAAGCATTTATCGAATTAGATATATATGGTAAGCATATAGAATTTTTCTTTAAATTTGAAGCTAGGTCCTCCTTTATATTAATAAAATTGGTTCTTATTTAATATTATTTTTTTCATTCTTGTTAATAAAGTTTGCATTTGTAGTCGTAGAATGTATCCAGCCTCAGCTAGGGATCTAACGAATTTCGGACGATTTTCAGTATTAAGCAGAATATTGTAGATATTTAGAGGAATAAAATCAGGGTAATACATTTTAGGTAGATTTCGTAATAAGAAATACTACATATTACATTTTTCCAACATTTTTGCAGATCTACGCCGATCATGAAACCATAGAACACCAAACCACCCCCAGTTCAAAACTTTATCTAACTATCTATCCATATATATCACTTTTTTATGGACACGATAACTTCCATAATTCTGCACAAACCTCTTCCAAACTGATCAAGGCCATACCATACAATCAAGGGGCAGAAAATCTCGGTAAAGTTCGTTAATGGGCAAAATCGACCAAGGGGATGGAAATAGGGAAGGATTTTGTGAAAACAGAAAAAAAACTTCTTAATTATAATGCATATCAAATCAGTTTAAAGTTATTATTACTTCTAGGAAAAGGTAAAAAAAAAATATGTATAACAGGTTTTTGATATCATTAAAAATGGGCTCAAGGGGCAATAAAAATAGAGTTTTAAGAAGAAAAAAATTCATAACTTCGTCAATTCACAAGATATAAAATCCACTTAAATTTATTATAAATCTTCTTAATCTTACCTACAACTTTTATATTGACAAGTTTTTGATAGTACCAACTATTACAGAAAAAAGGGAGAGGGTTAAAAAGAAAAAAAAAATCATAACTTCGTCAATTCACAAGATATCAAATCCGTTTAAATTTATTATAAATCTTCTTGATATTATCTACAACTTTTATATTGGCAAGATTTTGATAAAACTAACTCTTACACAAAAAAGGGGTTCAAGAAAAAAATATCGTATTAAGGCTGTTCTCAAATCCATAGGGACAACTTTATGACATAAGTTTGAATTCCTTTTTGTTCGGAAACGCATGAAATTGGAAGATGTTGTTATACGGAAACTATGTAATTGAAAGACGTTTTCCGTTTTTTTTTTTGTAAACACAATAGATGTTTCAGAAAATATTGTCACAGTTTGAACCAAATTTCCCAACAAAAGGGAAAAAATACTGAACGAAGGGAGAAAAATCCCTTGTAGTAGGTCTGCCAATTTTATACAATTACGTTAAAAAATCTGTACGTCATTGTGTCAGAAAATATCAACCTTGTTGAACAGCGTAGTTGAGAACACAGCCTTAACATGATTCTGATAAAACCAGTTCAGAAAAATAAAATTAAAAACTCGTCAAAAGCGACCAGAAAAAATTGTCAAACTGTGTTTATCTCTAATCTTGATTTAGCCTTTTTGGTGAAATTAGTACTTAACTTCGAAATCTACCTGTGCCTGCAGGCCGAGCCGGGAGTGATTTTTTTCTCTTTCTTTTCTTTTTTTTTTTTAAATGATTTTCTCAAATCCAAATTGGCTATTTTCTAACGCATTCATATAGAACCATTTTTATTTCTTACAAGCATAAAATGTACAGCTATTTTCATTCAGATACTAAACAATCAAATTCAATTTTTTAGTGTCAGACTATTTTAAGAATCCATAATCTGCCTGTTTGTCATACAGTTTTATAATGAGGCTCCTAAAACTTCGCTTATCGGTGAGAATTTTAACTATTTTTTTTTCATTTTGCACAAAACTATCATTATTTGATAAATTTTATAGTACAAATAATGTTCCGATACGACAGTTTGTTGAATTTTCATGATTTTTTTTGAAAAATAAACGGATATGGGCAATTGCCATTTAAAAAAAAATATTTTATGAACTGAGATAAGGATTACTACTGCAATTTGTTTGTGTAGAAAAATGCAAGTCACATAAACAAGGTTTTTTAACAAATAATAATCTCTTTGTGATGTTTCAACATATTATATTAAACGTTTAAAACAGTTAGACATATGAATAACGAAATCTATATCGAATTAAAAATAAAAAACAAACTGTGCGGTATGAATTTTTTGCTTGCTTTTCTAGTTCCCTACGATACAACCAAATTTTATACAATGCAATTTTATATCACACTAGCTGACCCACCCGGCGTTGCCCTGGCCCATCATAATAACCTTAAATAAAACTCAAGTTTGTATGATTTTATATTCTTTGAAAATCTTTTAAATGAACCTAGTTTCGGTTGTTCCATTGCATTCCACAGCGTCTCCTGTGTTTCCAACAAACGTCTTTCCGAACGAACCTGTAATCTGGGTCCCCGCTACCTAACGCAGCATGTGCCGGAAGTGCTCCGCACGTATCGTAGACAATCGAAAACCAAGTCTAGTGAGCCAAACTTCGTAGTAATCAAGCCCATAGAACCGGAAAAACGAATGCATCATTAATGTTCGAAAATGTCGTTAACTGAAGTCTAAGATAAACTTTCATAATCACAGAAAGTAGTATTTTCACAGAAAGTAACTGAATTGTAATCTAAGTTAAATAAACCAATTCCCGTTGAAATTGGGCCCTTATAACCCGACGAAATAATTTATCATTACGCGGTGGAAGTTGCCTCCCTCCTCCTCTATAAATTTCACGGTCTACTTTTAAAATTAACACGATATTATTTAATAAACGGATATTTACTGATTTGTAAAATTTTAGCGTAAAACAGCCACACAACAGTAGTTATTATTTGTATTGCAGATGCGCAACAGAAGAAAAGATTGCCATATTATATGAAAAATGTATCTCTGATTTTTTTTTCATTATTTTTCCTGTGTAATAAACTTTTCAGAGAATCATATATAATTTTTTCGAAGCAAAATAAAAAATCGCGCATTTAAGGGTTAACGTAACGCGATTTTTATTTTTAATTTACGGATGTAGTGAGTAAACGTAAGTTGTTGCCGAAAAAGGAGATTAATATTCAAAAAAGGTGGTAGCTTGGGTATAAAGAAGGACCGGGCCCAGGGGGCAGGATATTAACTGGAATGTAGTTGGGCAAAGGAGAAAAATTTAATAGTTTTAAAGTAGCTGTAGGACGCAAGAACTATGAAGTAGAAAATTGTAATAGAGTAAGATCGTTTTTAAAGAAGCTGCAACAAAGGCCCCAAGAAGGAGATTAATATTCAAAATTGGTGGTAGCTGAAATGAGAAATTTTTTTGTCGTTCATGGAGTTGGTAGAAGACTTAAGAAGTTGTTAGAAAAAAAAGCTAATGAATCGGGTCATTTTTAAGGGAGCTACAATAAAGGGCTCAAAAAAGGCCAACTGATAGTTAAGAGCAGGGCCCTAACATGAAAATATGTTAAAAAGTCTTAGATCTTCAATTATTCAAAATTAACCATAGAGTTGTGAATTAGTATTTCTTAGAATAATAATTTAAAGAAATGCGCCAAAAATTGGGCAAATGCTGTCCTAGGACTGGATAGCTGATTGTCCTAGGGCCCAAATAAAATATGAGGGTGTTGGTCCTGGGAAAAGAGTCCAATACTCAATTTTAAAATTATGCACTGAGAAGGTGAGAAAATTAGAGGGTGAAAAATGCATGGCGCACAAAAAGTTCAAGGGAACTACGGAACCCTAGGGGGGAGAATGGAGCAAGGGTCTTAACTGGGATGTAGAAATGGGAGAATAACTAAATGAAAAAAGGATACCTAAATGAAGATCAGATTAAAAGGATGCAATTTATTAACAATTTAGGGCGCAAAAACTTCAAGGGGTGCTGTACCGGGTCCCAGGCTGCCAGGGTCTTAACTGGAATGTAGAAATGAGGGAATAACTAAATGGAGAATTGGCCCCAAGAACGAAGAAGATCGGATATAAAGGGGGTAAGTTATTAACAATTTAGAGCATAAAAACTGAAAAAGGCACAGGGGCCCCGACTCTTAAATAAACTGTCAAGTGCGAGCATTACTCGCGCACAGAGCGTTCCATAGAATAAATATATGAATTTGTAATTGTATTATAAAAAAAAAAAAAATCGTTGCTAAAAGAGTACTAAGACTTTGTAAAAAACTATACAACGTAGGGTTGAGTATAACTGTATATATTAGAAAAGTGTAAATGGGTATACCATGAAAGTTCAAAGAGATATGGAACCTAAATAATATCAAACATAGCTGTTCGTATAACTCTTTCTTTAATATTATTTTAATCTGTTTATGATGAACTTAATTCGATACTGACAATAAAAGCAGTGCATAGTTAAACTTCATTTGGCATTTCATGAAACTAAATTCAGCGTAGTAATAACCTTTATTTCTACAGTGTAGCTAAAACAAAACCTTTGTTCAAAGTTTAAATTTGGCATTGTGCTAAGCGCGCTTCGAATTGAGGTCTCAAAGTTGCAACGCCGCCTTGGTCAGTGCCGCGTTTTTCCAGATAGGTGTTTAATTAACTTTTAAAGTCACTCGAGGCGCATTGAGAGATACAATCAATGTAAACTATCGTGAATCCCACAGTATTTATGCGATTCATTCTAATTAAATCTTTCGAGGGCGATGCCCTTAAAAAACGGACACCTAATTTTTATTTCAAAACAGACAAACGGCACCAAGAATATTTAATTAAAATTTCTCTTTTATCATGTACGTGAAAAGAAGCAAGTTCGCATTTTCTAATAAATTCATTTATAAATTCTGGTGTCAGTTCATTATTTCATACGTTTATAAATAGAATTACTCCGTGCCGGAAAGGATTAAGTGGTCGCAGGACTCTTAAAGCTTCAAAATTTAAGAAATTTTAATTTTTTTAGATGTTAAACTCCTATCTTTTCTGAATATTTTGATATAATTGTTTCCTTGAAATTCCCATTAGAACAAAAGTTTTGGCTTTTAGAATTATACCCGCGCTCAATAGCTGAAGCGGCGTTTCCGAAACTTTAAAGTCATTATTTTCCAAATGGCGTTTTTTGGGCATAACGCTCAGGATACCTCAAAAACTTCTAAATATTTTTTCATGAAATTTTCAAAACATATAATTCATGTTAGTCTATATAAACTGAACCTAAAATTTCCTTTTTATTGTTCAAAAAAATATTTTTTAGGTGATTTTACTGATGAAATTTTCAAAATTTTGTATTAGCTAAATACAACATTGCATTAAAAATATAAAAAGGCTTTAAACATAAATTTATTTAAGTTCAGGGAAATTATTACAATCTGAAGTATAAGTAAGCACCAAAATTTTCATTCTAGTTGCAATATTTATTTTGTAATCCTGCGCGTAAACTGTTATGCCAATTTTTTGTTCGGCAAATGTCTAACAGTTTCGAGCCCCCTATAAATACTAATTCTGTATCTTGCAATTTTTTAAATACATGAAACGAAAGAACATACTTATATCTTTCATTCCAATTAAAATTGTGTTTTAAAATCATATACATTTTACGACATTAAATGTTGAAAATGGTCTTTTTTTTTCACTTTTTAGAGTCCCGAGACACCTTAAATTAGTATGTTTTTAACAATTTGACGTTTATTGCTTTTATACTGTTACTGGACATTACATTACACATATATATCATTAAAAGTTGTTAACTAGGCATAGAGTACGCCGCCCCTGTCCTTGTGTATGTCTAAACTGACCGTCCCTTTAAGGGTTAATATCTCGGCTAATTAGTGATGATTTTTTTCTAAAATCATCATAAACAATGCTTTTATTCTTCTGCAACGATAGATATATTCAGCGATGCTCAACAATTTTTCTGAATGCCCGTAAATCGAAATTTGTGTATAACAGAAAAACGCTAATTACTCAAAAACTATGTGACCTAGGGTAATCGCTATAATTTTCCGGCAAGGTTTATATTAATGCCTACTACCTCTAATTTTTTCATAATTTTAGTTTCAGTAGATTGGGAATTAGATGGGGGGGGGGACATATTTTTGCGCTACATTTTCAACAATATCTTTGAAAATATAATACCTAAAATTAAAAGGAATATATTTTTGAGTTCAGCGTTACAAAAGCTTTCACAGGACACCCCCACATGATATACAACGAAAAGATTTTTTTTTCAAGTAGCATAATTAGCCCCTCTATTTTTTTACTAAATATATTTATGAATGTTTATTAATATGAAAATAGTGGGTCAATTGTCTTTATTATTTCCCCGAATTTGAACTTTCCACGTTCCATAGTTTACGAGTAAAATGGCTGTGACAGACAGACAGACACAAGAGTGATCTTATAATGGTTTCCGTTTTTACTTTTTAAGTACGGAACCCTAAAAAAGAAAAATCTGATTGTCAGGTGCATCAGGACATGTCTTGGACTGTTCTCACCTAAATGTTCAGACTTCTACGTGCGGTAGATTTTGCTAGTCATCAAACGCAGACACACAGACACTCAAACACTCACATACACACAGACAGAGCGAAACTTTCTTTTATTGGTATACGTTTTATTCAATTTTCCTCGCTAAAAACTGGGTTGTCGTTAAATGCGATCTCGCTGAAAACTTATTCTACAGTTTAATACAAACACACTTTTAGTAGCTGACGAGTTGAGTTATTGAGGTATTAATGCTTATGTATAAAATATTAATGATGATTGAGTAAAAGCACTGATTTATGAAATTGATGAGCTATCGATATTATAGTGCCCCATATCAGTAACAAATAAATACTACTTCTTTCAGCAAAAACAAAGGTTTATTAAGGCTGGCGAATCACTGATCTTTTAATATATAAATTAAATAAATTCGATGCGCAAAAAGACGAATTTGTGAGAATGTCAAGTTATCAAGATTGGATATATATAATTCATTAATGACATTCGACTTAATAAAATCACAGATGATTAAGGATGACGACTTTTCGAGGTTTTTTTGGAAATCATACAAAATTTATATCAAACTGATTAAAATATAAATTTAAAGAGATGGCGAAGTAACTAGGTTTTTGCGTTTAGAGAGATCGTTTGGGGATAACTTGTTATTTTAATTTTATTGCGGATGTAAAGAAAATTAATTATATTCTATTGCATAGAAGCACTGCTTTATGAGGATACAGAGTTATCAAGGTTTTAACCACAATGACCAATGATAATTGTTTAAATAAAAACATAGATTTATAAGCTTGAGGATTCATCAAGGTTTAACCGTATAACTTGTATTCGATAGAAAATAAAACGGATTAATGAATCTTCAAGTTATCCAGTTTTTAGAGCAAAGGTATAAATAATAATATTAACTAAATACACTTATTTATGAGGATGTCGAGTTATCGAGGCTTTAACATATAAGAGTAATAATAATAACATTTTATTAAACTAGCTGGCTTCGCACTCTAGCGCGCTCATAATTACATCGGGCCTCTAATTTATGCTAACATCGAATAAAACGAATGTCGAATCCGTATGAAAATTTTCGTTAGGTGCAGTAGCATAGCTACGTTGTTTGCCGCCCGGGATTTCATCCGTTTATTAAATAATATTGCGTTAATTTAAAAAGTAGTCCGTGAAATTTACAGAGGGGGGGGGGGGCAACCTTCCACCGCTTAGGGGTGTATTCTTTCCTCGGGTTCTAGGGGACCGATTTCAACGGTAATTGGTTCATTTAAGTTAGATTACAATTCAGCTACTTTCTGTATTATGAAAGTTTATCTTAGAGTTCAGTTACCAACATTTTCGAACATTAATGATGCATTCGTTTTTCGGGTTCTATGGGCTTGATTACAACGAAGTTTGGCTCACTCGACTTGGTTTTCGATTATCTGCGGCACGTGCGGAGCACTTCCGGTACATACTGCTTTAGGTAGCGGGGACCCATTTCACAGGTTCGTTCGGAAAGAGATTTGTTGGGAACACACGAGAGGCTGTGGAAGGTAATGGGACTTCCGAAACTAGGTTCATTTAAAAGATTTTCAAAGGATATAAAATCATACAAACTTGAGTTTTATTTAAGGTTATTATGATGGGCCTGGACAACGCCGGGTGGGTCAGCTAGTGTGATATAAAATTACACTGTATAAATACAGGGTTCCGGAGCCCAGTGCAATAGCGCTTCCGAAAAACCGAAGCTTAAATTACCTTTTCCTTTCCTTCCCATCTCCAAGCTTTTGCATTCTTTTTAACAAAACACTTATATGTGACGTAATGTGTCACACACGTAGGAGATGGAGATAAAACGGTCTCAATTTTTGTATCAGTTTTTAGGCTTAGACTGACTCGAGCTCAATCTCTATTACATTTAAAATTTCATTTATTCATGTATTGAAAAAAAAATCCTCTTTTAAAATTACGTATTATATTCCACTTCAAATCATTTTAATGCTATTATGATCAGAATGAAGGGGAAACAGAAATCGCGTTTTACTATTTCAAATTTATATCGGCGACGTGTTAATACGGCACCACTCAAGAGACTGAACAATAAATTTGCTTTCAGTTCGATTTTCTTTTGTGACAGTAGGATAATTTTTTATTGGCTGGGTTTTCTTTTTATTATTTCGATATCTAACCTGAAAAGAATATTTTCTGTTTTATCCAACAAGCATCAACTTGATGTTTGTTTGTTCGAGGTTTTTGTCTTCTATTGCGTACGAGTATAAAAATCACGTTAGTGATTTTTCTATTTATTTTGTATCATGAACGGTACCCACGCTAAGGCTCTCTGCACCTATACGAAGTCACTTTCCTTTGTAAATAGATATAATTACCATGTATTGTTATTCTGATAGAAAGCAATCGAGCAGTGTTTCCCCTTTTTCTATAAAAGCATAGATTCTTTCCGATAACTTTGTCAAATTTTTAATTTTATCTGATTTTCAGGGACTCACCGCAAAAGATTGTTATGCGGAAGGAAATGATTATAGTTTAAGATATGCACATTTTTCAGGAAATTGTAAAACATTGTTCCATTCTTCAGCATATAAATATTCATTTCTGTAAATTTCATTCATTTTTTCTTAAAAATGCATATCTGCGAACTATCCCTTTTCTGTGTTAACACCATTTCCTAATCATAATCGTTACCCTATTTAATCGCAGAAATCTGCAATTAATTAACATAAAAAATAGTCACGGATTTTTACTATTCAGAAGAAGTGATAACTAAAAAGTGGAATAGTTGACAGCTAAGTACATGCTGATAGATATATTTAAAATTTTTATTTTGCTAAAGAAAAAAAATGCTTTAAATTTTGCAATTAATGTACCAAATATAAATATGCAGATTACAGGGGCAGGGGGGGGGGGGGGACGGTACAGTTGTTGTACCGGTAGCGCTGATTAGGGCTCCGGAACTTTTTTTGTTAGAATTTAAGCCCTGGGCGCAGTAATCTAATTGTAACGTAACCTTAATCTAACTGTACCATAAACATTACCTAACTGTACCCTAGCTGTAACGTGTTACCTAACCGTAACCTAACGGTAACCTAACAGTAACATACCTTCAACCTAACTATAAACAAATTATCACCTAACCGTAACCTAACTGTAACCTAATTGCAACCTAACCTTAATCTAATTATAACATAACCGTATAACCGTAACCTAACTGTAACGTAACTATAAACTATCGGTAACTTAACCGTAACGTAAACTAATTATAAGCTAAATGTAACGTGACTGTAACCTACCTGTAACCTATCCATAACCCAACCTTAAACTATCTGTAACGGAAATGGAACATAACCGTAACCTAGCCGTAACCTATTTTTAACGGAAATGGAATATAACCGTAACCTAACCGTAATCTATCTGTAACGGAAATTGAACATAACTGTAACCTAACCGTAACGTAACCGTAACCTACTTATAACCTAACCCTAACCTAAATGTAACATAACTGTAACCTAACTGTAATCTATCTGTAAAATAAACGCATCATGACGGTACGCTAACCGTAAACTAATTATAACCTAACCGTATCCTAACTGTGATGTAACTGTAACCTAACTGTAACTTAAATGTAACCTAACTGTAGCCTGGCGGTAACCTAACCGTAACCTAATTGTAACCTATAAGTAACGTACTGTAACCTATCCGTAACCTAACCGTAATCTAACTGTAACCTATCCGTAATCTTAATTGTAACCAAACTGTAACGTAACAGTATCCTATCTGTAACCTAATCGTGGCATAAACGTAATCTAACTGTAACCTATCCGTAACTTAACCCTAATCTAACTGTAACCTATCCGTAACCTAACCTTAACCTATTTGTAACTTAAACGTAACCTAATTGTTACCTAAATTTAATCTAACTGTGACGTAACCGTAATCTAACTGTAACCTAACCGAAACCTAACTGTAGCCTGGCGGTAACCTAGCCGTAACCTAATTGGAACCTATCCGTAACGTACTGTAACCTATCCGTAACCTAACCGTAATCTAACTGTAACCTATCCATAATCTTAATTGTAACCAAACTGTAACGTAACTGTATCCTATCTGTAACCTAATCGTAGCATACACGTAATCTAACTGTAACCTATTCGTAACCTAATTGTAACCTATCCGTAACTTAACCCTAATCTAACTGTAACCTATCCGTAATCTAACCTTAACCTATTTGTAACTTAAACGTAACCTAATTGTTACCTAAATTTAATCTAATTGTGACGTAACCGTAATCTAACTGTAACCTAACCGTAACCTAACTGTAACCCAAGTTTAACGTAACCGTAAACTAATTATAACCTAACTGTATTCTGACTGTAACCTATCCGAAACCTAACAGTATCCAAACCAAAACCTAACTGTGTTAATCGTCCTCTCGGCTAAATATCCTGTCGTCTAATTGTCCTATCGGCTAAATGTCCTGTCGGCTAATTGACCTTTCGGCTAATTGTCTTGTCGGCTAATTGTCTTGTCGGCTAAATGTCCTGTCGGCTAAATGTCTTGTCGGCTAATTGTCTTGTCGACTAAATGTCCTGTCGGTTAAATGTCTTGTCGGCTAATTGTCTTGTCGGCTAATTGTCTTGTCGGCTAAATGTCCTGTCGGCTAATTGTCTTGTCGGCTAATTGTCTTGTCGGCTAAATGTCCTGTCGGCTAAATTCTTGTCGGCTAATTGTCTTGTCGGCTAAATGTCCTGTCGGCTAAATGTCTTGTCGGCTAATTGTCTTGTCGGCTAAATGTCCTGTCGGTTAAATGTCTTATCGGCTAATTGTCTTGTCGGCTAAATGTCCTGTCGGCTAATTGTCTTGTCGGCTAAATGTCCTGTCGGCTAATTGTCTTGTCGGCTAATTGTCATGTCGGCTAATCATCCTGTCGGCTAATTATCCTGTCGGCTGATTGTCTCTGTCGGCTATCTGTCTTGTCGGCTAACTGTCGCTGTCGGCTAATTGTCCTGTCGACTAAATGTACGTGTCGACTAAATGTACTTGTCGGCTAAATGTCCTGTCGTCTAATTGCTGTCTGCTAAATGTCTTGTCGGCTATTTGGTTGTCTGCTAAATGACATAGACCCATTCTTTTAAGTGTTTATCTGTAACCGACACTGATTTTTAACATATATTAAGGGATGTGCTGTTTCAAAACATTCAGTTTCCAACTGATTTTTGTTCTAACTTCATCTAATGTTACCTTTATTATTTGAAAATGGATTCTGTAGTAAATATGTTAAAAAGATCTTCCGACAAAGTGACTTCTTCTTCAAAGTATCAACGTTTAGAAGAACCTAATGATCCCACTTCTGCGAGTGAATTAAATATACCAAGATTGGAAATTCCTAATTTATTAAACACTGACTGTGGGACAATATCACGTGATTTATCCACTACTGATTACTCACCGAATGTAAAATCTGAAATCGATATGAATTTTTTTATCCCTAACTTTGGTGATGATACTACATCTTCCGAGAATTCATGCCAAGAGTCAATTTCTGTCGAGGACTATTTGAATATATTTTTCAAAGACATGAATTTTGAATCCGCTTTAACCTCGACCCCAGCTAGTAACATAATTTCCCAAGACGAATCCTTTCAAGAACCTACTATTGGCCAAGAGGTTTTTGACTCCCAACCAAGCAACCTTTCTAAAGCAAGTGATGAATTACGAAGCACAACCCCACCTACGAATGTCATTCCACAGTCTAAAACTAGCAAATCCAATCATCCTATTGTATTTCGAGAAGAACTCAGTGACTGTATCTTTTTAATTTTAAAATTGCATAATAGACAATTTCATATTCATATTCGAGAGTTTAAGCGCAGTGGGCTTACTAGTGAAGAAATTCTAACGAAAAATGGAATTATTATGGATGTTAACAGCTGGTTCGAATTTTGCAAGAAAATATTTTCATTTAATCTGAAATATAAAAGTTCCTCATTTGTTTCTAATAACATGATATTAGTGTTAAATTTTAATAATGCTATCATGCGAATTAAAAATTTAAAGAATTATTCTCACATTGACTTAAACGAGTATCAATTGGTGAAATTAAAAGAAAAAATACATGATTTGAATAAGGAACTTCTTCAGCATATATATGTAAACCATATACCAAGCTTAATTAGGCAGAAATGTATCATTGGTCATATATCTACAGAAAATGAACTCATGTTGCAGTCTAAACTTATAACATGTATTGAGAATAATGTATTAACTATACTAAACCGCATTTTTGAATGTGATGGATGTATTTTTAATCAGAAATCTCAAAGCCCTCATTCCTGTTGTATACTAAATAATCGACAAAAATTTGAAAAACTAGGAGAGATGTTAATAACACTTATAGATTTAGATTTTGTTATTTCCTCATTTTTAAACGGAGTGGATTGTGTTAGTGAAAACTTTTTATCAAACATTCATGTAGAAACAATTCAAAACGAATTGTTTAAAATAATAAAATAAAATGTATTGCTATCCTTTTTAATACGTGTGTGTTTATTTTTCTAAAGTGTATGTTTATTTTGTTATGTCTTTTAGAACTTTTAATAGAGTGTTAGACTTAAATTTGCATATGTATATAACTAAAGAAATCAACAATTCTTTAGCAATTAAAAAATTAACACAAGTTTAAAATATTAAACTAATAATCTTAATACTATAATTTCTACTTTCTAATATATATATACACTGAGAAAAATGACGCTTTCAAATCTGAGTAAATCGATGTTTTCATTTTATTTTGAAACTTTTTGTTTCAAATATGAAAACCGAATGCTTTCAATTTTGAAATACCAGCCATACTCAGTTTCAAACAAAATTACTTTTTATTCGTTAAATGGGGTAAATTTCACCAAGGTAGTTCAATTTATTAACATTAATCACTATTTCTTATGATTTCGAATGAAGCGCTCCTGTCAGTAATATTTTATTACATGAAACGTGGCGAACTACATTTTTATTGTGTCCGCGGAAGAACATTTAAAAACCGTCGTAAGGTGAGATCGCAGAAGCGGAAGCGTAGAGGCTTTTTTTTGTTGTTGTTGCTGCTCTACTCAAGGTTGCAAATGGACGATCACGTTAACGAAAGACTTCGGCAGTGGAATTTGGAAGAATTCGTCGAAAATTTTGAAAGTAAGTTCATTCATTTTGTTGTTGTCGAAATTTTTTCCCATATTTTTATTGTTTTCACAATTTCTGTAAGTTGTCTTAAGATTAGGGTTAGCTATACACGATGTTTCACATTCGGCATTTTGATGATTGTAACATTAATGTTTTTGTCTTCATTTGTTCTTTCTGTTATTTTGACTACTAATTTTGATATATAATGCTTTATTTTTCATATAAAAATGATAATAGCAATCGTTAGACTATGAAACTCACGTAATCAACTTAATGTTTACTTGGCGCTTAAATTTTCACTTCGTTTATGAAATTCAATTTTTATTTAGATTCCCCGCCCCCTTCCCTCTTAAAGTTAGTTGCAACATTTGTTAAAAGCAGTAAATGAAACAAACAAGATTTTCCCTTTATGATTTGAAATTCAGTATTCTGTTTTTATATTGATAGCATATTATGAAGTTTAAAATAATGTGCATTACGATTTTTATATAAATACGTTTAATAGAATGAAAATAAGAGAATTTTTTTCTCATATTTAGTTATTCTCCGAAAATAACCGTACCCATAGAGTTTAATCTCACAAATATTCTGTATTCTTTTGTATTTATCTCAGCCAAATAATGAATTATTCTAGTTCTTAATCTTCCTTATTAATGAATTAAAATAAATATTAATGTTATAAATAGAGATGCACCGAATATTCGGTATCTATTCGGTATTCGGCCATGTTACCGAATATTCGGTTTGGCCGATTATCAAGCTATTCGGTATGCCGAATATCGAAGTATTCGGCTAAAAAAAACTTT
Source organism: Maratus speciosus (assembly GCA_963932465.1). NCBI lineage: Eukaryota > Metazoa > Arthropoda > Arachnida > Araneae > Salticidae > Maratus > Maratus speciosus. The sequence goes on along the minus strand of CAWVRF010001491.1, from coordinate 47,703 downwards.
TTAAACATTTTATTAAAAACCGTATACAACTTCTAAGTTTAAGAGTCAACTTAAAAAGATATTCAGAATAATTAGAAACAGAATCATATTTAAATAAAAGAGAATGATTTTACATTATTTATTTTCTGTTTGTTAAGTATTATTTAAGAAAATTAACCAATCACAAGGATTTTCATAGGAATTAATTATGTACAGATGCAAGTTTCTGAATATTTTCCCGTAAATAATCTGTTTCTTTCTAAGATTTTCAGAACAACGTTTACAATCTCTGAAAAGGATTTCCCACTCCAGACACTGATGTAGAATGCATTAAAAAACTTCCTTGCTTAATCAAAGGGAGTAGAACAGTTATTCTTGTTAAGTTGCCACCATATAAAATTTGAATACATTGTATTATTTATTTACTTTTACTTTAGTCTCTTCCTGACCAACAAATAATATATGATCCTGCATAATATTTTCACAATTTCTCTTTGATTTTAAAATGTTTCTTTTAGAATTTAAGAAAATTTTATTCATCTGTTTTAATTCTCAGAAGAAGCCGTGAAATTTAAAATTTTACTAATTAAAAAAGGTTTATAACTATCCTCTTCTTGAATAACTCAAAACAGATTTTTTTCAGCATAAAGTTTACGGTACTTTTCGGTTAGCTGGGCGCCAGTGTTATATATAGATATAAGATATATATACATACATACATGTATATATACATTATATATCTATGCATATGTTTTATATATACACACACATAGTATATATGTATATAAATATGTATGTATACATATTTATGTATACATAATACTGCCGGCCAGCTAACCGAAAAGTACCAAGTTTACTTGAAAAAAAGCTCTTTATTAAAATAAAAGTTTCTGTTTTAAATATTTTCTAAAATTGTTTTAAAATTTAACATTTTAATGGCTATAAACTTTGAAATATAAAAGTATTCGATGAGCCAAATATTCGGTATTCACTTCACCTGTAGGCCGAATATTCGGTGCATCCCTAGGCACCAAAAAAAAAAAAAAATTGCTGATAAAAAGCTTCGAAATTGATTTGATTCTGTACTGTTGCACATGTTTTCATACGTACTGGAAATTATTAAGTGTATAAATGTATGCATGTTGTTTCTGTAAGATATTTTAATACCATATAACATTTGACTTTAGCATTTGTCATGTATTTAATTTCTTCCTGATTGAATAATATGTAGGGTAGATGTGCCAGTAGTAGACACGCTTTAATGTTTTTGGTTTATAAAAAAAAAATAACCAATAAACTTTTAGCATTATTTTGTTTTTTCAAAACTCCCTCTTGCATGTTTTATAATCTGGATTATTATTGACACCCTTAATCAAATCAATCATTAAACAGAAAATAATGTTTCAAAGTTTATGCAGTTTTTCAGGGAAAATCTTAATGAAGATTCTATGAGCTGGCTTCATTTAATAAATTTATATATTCTTCAATTTTTTTGAAATATTTGAATATTTTTGATGGAGTAGTAATAGAAAATAGATAAGCTAAAACCTTTTAAAATCTCCAAATGCACAAACACAGCGGTAGAAATGATTAAAAAATGTCACTGGTCCCAAGGACCAGTAAACATCAGAGTTTACTGGTCCGCAGACATCGTCACTGGCCCTCTACATAAAATTATATTAAGTACCTTTAACACTTTGAGTGACCCCCCCCCCCCCCCTCTCCTCCTCCGAGAATATAAACCAAACTTCCTTTCAGTTACCCAAAATTTTCGGCATAATAAAATGTAAAATTATAATTTGCTAAAATTTAAATAAGTAGTACATTAACAAAAACTGAAATTATTAATTATGTATTTTATTTCCGTTTATTTATTTTAACTGACTAAGTTTTTATGCTTATTGTAATGTTTGGTTGCGGTTTTTGTCAGGGATGGGAAAATTTAAGTTTACCTGTCAGAGAGGGAAAAAAGTTACTTGCTTCAGCGGAATGTTAAAAGACATATTGAATAGATTTTTTTTTTTTTTAACCGAAATTTTTCTAATTTACCAATGTTTTTGAAGACAAAATAATATTTTGTATTTATCGCTAATGCTGCTTGGGGACAAGCATTAACAAATGTTATTAAATACAAGAATATTGTTTTGAATTTTTGCTTTATGGGCATGCAGTGCTCATACATGCAGTATTTTTTACTTACTGCCACATGCATGCACAATTTTTTTTTTTTTTTTTTTTACTATTTCATATTCACTATCTATATTACAAATTCCCTTTCCCCTCTCTTTTTTTAGAAATAACGTTTGGAAAATGTTGGTATTTTGTTTTGAAAACATCATTGTTTTTTATTGGACTTAGATCAATTTTAATATTTATATGAATCTCAGAATCATTATCATTACAAAATTTTATACTATTTGCTTTTTACAAATTTCTCTTCCCCCTCCCCCATCTCTCTCTAATTTACCGATGCTTTTGAAGACAAAATAATATTTTGTATTTATCGCTAATGCTGCTTGGGGACAAGTATTATAACAAATGTTATTAAATACAAGAATATTGTTTTGAATTTTTAATATTATCTGTTAACCTTATATTAATTTTTATAATGAAATTGAATGAGTTTTTGTATATCCCTTGCATATTCTCCCTTGATGGTCTGTCATCTTTTTTGTTATGACCGACATTTTTTTTAGCGATTTTGCAACCCTGACTATTTTCAGCGGTAGAATTGATTAAAAAAAAATCACTGATCCCAAGGACCAGTAAACATCAGAGTTTACTGGTCTGCAGACATCGTTACTGGACTGCTACATAAAATTATATAAGTACCTTAACCCTTTGAGTGACACCCCCCCCCCTCTCCTCCGCCGAGAATATAAACCAAACTTCCTTTCAGTTACCCAAAATTTTCGGCATAATAAAATGTAAAATTATAATTTGCTAAAAATTAAATAAATAGTACATAAACAAAAACTGAAATTATGTTTTTTATTTCCGTCTATTTATTTTAACTGACTAAGTGTTTATGCAAATTTTATGCTTATTGTAATGTTTGGTTGCAGTTTTCTCAGGGATGGGAAAATTTACGTTTACCTGTCAAAGAGGGGAAAAAGTTACTGTTAGTTACTGGTCCTTCGGACCACTAAATTTTTTAAATTTGTGGTCCGATTGAATTTTTAGTGATCTCGGACCAGCGGACCACCAAGGATTTCGAACGCTGAAACACATACAGTACCATGACACAAAAAACTACATACGGCCGTTTCAAGGATTCTTGGATCTCCTTCTTCAGTGCGAGGGGCGCGGGGGTGAATCACAAAAATAGCCAGGGTCTATAACCGAGGGATTCTTTGACCCCATTTTAATCTTTTAATATTTTTTTTATCACACTGAGAAAGGGGATCCAAGAATACTCTTTGAAACGGCCGTATGTGGTTTTTTGTGTCATGGTATTGTACGTATTTGTGCATTTGAACATTGTAAAAGGTTTTAGCTTATGCATTAAAACTCGCACAAGATGGTTGATTTATAGTAATAGATAACTTATAGTAATAGAAAACTTTAAATTTTATGAATATACTAATGGCCATTTACAAAATTTCATTTATTTTTTAGGTTTATTATCATTTATTTTTTAGGTCCATTACTGGAACACGTAATTAGTCAATTTCCAGTAATGGACACCCCATGTAGACATTGCTAAAAAATGCAATTTCAGTAATGTTCATACAGTATCTGTTATCTTATTAACTTAAACATATAAACGGATCATTGTATATACCCTGTATTATAAGATGCAAACATTACACGACACTTTATTGTACAGTAAGTAAATTAGTAGGGATAGGGATGCACCGAATATTCGGTATTCGGACATCTCACCGAATATTGGCGCACCGAATACTGAAAAAAACCTTGCACAACTTCTAATGTTAACTGTCGACTTATAATGATATCCAGAACAATTAAATAAATAGAATTATATTTAAATAAAAAAAATAATAATTTTACATTATTTGCTGTTTGTAAAATTAAAGTTAAGAAAATTAGTAAATTAATGTTTAAAAAAAAAGATTTTCTTGACCACATTATCTCCATTAAAAGTTTGTTGAAAGATTTTAGGATCGCAAATTTCAGAGACTAATCTAGGATGCCATTTAAAATTTTCCTTGCTGAGTTGCCATCATTTGTATAGATTGTATTATTTATTTTTACTTTAGTCGCTTCCGGACAAATAAAGAGTATATATGACCCTGTGAAGTTTTTCTTCCAATTTTTTTCACAATTTCTCTTTGATTTTAAAATGTTTGTTTTAGAAATTAAGAAAATATTCATTTGCTTTAATTCACAGATGAAGTCATGAAATTTAAAATTTTATTAATTAAAAAAGTTTATAACTATCCTATTCTTAAGTAACTCAAAGTAGATTTTTTTTTTCAGTATAAAGTTTACTTATAAAAAGCTCCTGTTTATCCAAATGTTATTTTCTGTATTAAGTATTATGTATTTTTTAATTAATATTTTAATGCCTTTGAAATAAAAAATTATTTGTCCAGCCGAATATTCGGTAATTCGGTTCGCCTGTAGGCCGAATATTCGACATTCGGCCAAAATCACTATTCGGTGCATCCCTATAAATTAGCAAAATAAAATAAATAAATAAAAATAAAAACATACAATCACGGGTGATTCTGTTCTAAATTTTTCGAAAATTTAAATCTTCGGTTATGAAAGTTTTAAAATATCGGCCATCCGTCTGAAAATTCAGACATAAAAAAATCATAAATTTTGACAAATGGGCACCAAAAAAATCCATTTAATCAATACATCATGGGGAAAGTGCGAATTTTGTCAAAGCATCGCAGTGAAAAATGAAAATTCCGTCAAAGGATCACAGGGGAAAACGTGAATTTCGTCAAAGGATCGCGTGGAAAAAACGTGCTTTTCATCAAGAGATCGCTGAAAAAGAACTCAAATTTTGTAAAAGGATCACACAAAAATGCTAATATCATCAAAGGATTTCAAAAAAACACTAATTTTGTCAAAGGACTGTATAAAATACCTGAATTTCATCAGAGGATGAAATAAAAGCCTGAAGTTCATCAGGTTCATCAGCTGATGAGATAAAAGCCTGAAGTTCATCAAATGATGATGGAAAAAAGCTTGAATTTCATCAATGGATGATGGAAGAAAGCCTGAATTTCATCAATGGATGATGGAAGAAAGCCTGAATTTCATCAAAGCGTGACAAAAAAAAAGCCTGAATTTAGTCAAAGGATTGCGAAAAAAATCGAATTTAAGCAAAAGATTGCGGGAGAAAATGCGAATTTTATCAAAAAATCGCATGTAAAATGCAAATTTTGTCAAAGAATTGCATATAACATGCGATTTTCGTCAATGGATCGCATAATTAGCCCCAGAGTAGGATCCCCCGCCCTCTATTGTAACCATTGAGATAATTTGCTGTGAATTTCAAAAGATTTATTTTTACTCAGAATCACCCCTGCATACAAGTTACAGTTTACCTAGATCTCTCAAGGTTAACATTAGTTTTGCACAAGTTAGCAATTCATAAAGGTAGGATGCTTTTAAAGTTCCTAATATTTTGAAAATGCTTTGAAATTTAGGAGATTTGGTTTATCCTTACATGTAGTGTGACAATCATAATGAAAAGCTTAAAATTTTTGCTTTATCTTTTTATTATCATAGCTATTAATATAATTGTATTTAATATTATAATGCATCTCTTATTGTATATTAATTTTTTTATAGATTGATTCTGAATTCAAATTAATTTTTGATGAAAGGAAAGGCGACAGCTTTTGTTCAGAATTTGGAATAGTTTCAAATTCCATTATCTTACAAGGTAGGCATTGCGGAAGGTCCGCAGCTGAGGAATTTGCAAATTGGCTTGAATTAGATATGAGTACAGCTGAACCCTGCAATGAAAGTATGCAATAAATATTTATGTGCATGTATAGTAAATTTCTAAATGTATATTCTATAGTAAATTCATTACTTTTACTAAAATAAATTTAACTGTTCTATTAACATTTTTGACAGGGTGTTTTTGTGAAATTTTGCGATTTTTTGTCCCCTAATACTTGTGAAAATAAAAGTAGCATTTTAAAAAAATGATCCTTTTTTTGGGGGGGGGGGGGGATGCATTTTCTACCTACGGACTCATTTACATTTCTATATATGAATCTTCCACAAAAAGTATGAATGTCTCGTTCAACATACACAGTTAAAAATTTAAATACATGTGAAAGGACTGTTTTAATAGAATAGAAAATAAAGCAAATTTTATGATGTTGTCCTTGTGTAAAAAATACAATTCTGTGAATGGTTCTTTTTGTGAAATATAATTCTGTGGAGGATTCATTTTAGGAAATGGAATTCTGTGAAGGGTCCTAAAATCAGGGGTGGCAAAAATCTGTTTTGTAAAAAACCCAGATTAATATATAATTTGCTATTGCATACAACTACATATCTGTTGATAAAATAAACATTGTTGGATATTGTATCTATAAGAAATATAACTTCACTTGAAAATATTAAAAGTAAATAGTAGTCAATTAAGTAGAAAATTGAAATCAATTTCTAATTTAAACATTATCTATTAGTAACGCTATGTTGTATATTCAAAGAGTAAACTGTTCTACATAGTGAAACATTGATACCTTGAAAATCGCATGAAGAAACTTTTGATTAATAATATAATAATCCATAAATATTTGATGCCTTTTCATGAAAATATAATGTTCTGTAGTTATTATTATTGGTTTTAAATATACAAATACTTCTGGTTATTTTGTTTTCTGATGATACTCCAAGTGTCCAAGTTAAAAATTTTTACCGTTAGATTCAGCAAGTAACAAAAAAGATTGGTTGGCATTATTGAAATACTGTAACTAGCACTCAATTTTTGCAATCTGTATTATTCAACTTCATATCTTAAGTTAGTTTTTAAAATTCTTTAAGAATAATCTCCCCCAATCAAGAAAATGTTCTTTCACAACTTGACAAAATGTTAAAGATCATTGTATTTTGTTATTAACAGCTCTTAATAATCTGCATTTTTTAAATGAAAATATTTTATGCTAAATATTGAAAATTATTTATCTATTTTATCTTTTCTAATTTTGTATGTTTTAAGATACTGGGGGGCTCTGCCCCCTATGAGCTACGCCCGGCAACCCCCCCTTCCCAAATTTTGGTAAAATGCCCCTCAAAAAAGGTTTTTATTAAAAAAATTGTTTTAGGGAAAAAGTATCTAGAAATTCAGAAAGTAGACAAAATTTGCAACAAATTAGATATATGACATTATGACTTAGGATGAAGGGGAAGGGGGATCTGCCTCGGAACATACGCGCGGTGTTGCGTGGGCTAAGTTGCGCAATTCCACTTAACCACTCACACGTTTACATTTGCCCTCCCATTTCCCCTCCGAACTTTCTCTAAAAGGTTTACTTAAAAATAAGTTTTTTGGGTTGTTGAATCCGAATTTTTAACTTCCACCCAAAATCCCCCCCCCCCCCCCCCCAAATAGTTGTTTTTAACTTAAATTTCTTATTGTTTTAGGTGAAAAGCATTACGAAATTCAGAAACTAGACAAAATTTGCAACAAAAAGGATATATGACATTATGACGTAGGATGAACGGGGAGAAGGAGTGCTGCCTCTGAACATGCACTGCGGCGCTACATGCACTAAGTTATTACGTCCAGGCAATAGGGGATTTTACCTGGCAAAATTAATACTAGTTATGGATTTCGACTCAACTTATGGTTTTTGGGTCGCTGAATCCGAATTTGTAACTTTCCACCAAAATTTCACCCGGCAACCCCCCAAAAAATTGTTTTTTTGAAAAAATTTGGTTTTTGAGAAAAGCGCGCGGGGAATGTTCCGAGGCAGCCCCCTCTCTCCTGTTTTATCCTACGTCATAATGTCATATATCCTATTTGTTGCAAATTTTGTCTAGTTTCTGAATTTCGTAATGCTTTTCCACTAAAAAAATAAGAAATTAAAGTTAAAAACAACTATTTTGGGGGGTTTTCGGTGGGGGATTTTGGGGGTTTAGTTAAAAATTCGGATTCAGCGACCCAACAAACTTAAAGTAAACCTTATAGAGAAAGTTCGTAGGGGACATGGGAGGGCGAATGTAAACGTGTGAGTGGTTAAGTGGAATTGTGCAACTTAGTCCACGCAGCACCGCGGCGCATGTTCCAAGGCAGATCCCCCCTTCCCCTTCATCCTAAGTCATAATGTCATATATCTAATTTGTTGCAAATTTTGTCTACTTTCTGAATTTCTAGATACTTTTTCTCTAAAACAAAAAAAAAAATTGATTTTTTAATAAACTTTTTTGGGGGGCTTTTTACCAAAATTTGGGGGTGTTGCCGGGGGAAATTTTGGTGGGTAGTTACAAATTCGGATTCAGCGACCCAAAAAACATAAGTAAGCCTATTTCCAGAACTACCATTAATTTTGCTAGGTAAAACTCCCTATTGCCTGGACTATTATCTATTTTATCTTTTCTAATTTTGTATGTTTTAAGATAAACTTTTAGAGTACCAGACAAGACATGTTCATCAGCACATGCTATTTTTCCTTTTACATGCATGGAAACATGATCTAGACTCGTTATGTCTCATGTTGTCTGCTGAAATGAAGTGTTAAAAGTAGAAATTACTTTTATTAATAATTAAAAGCACTTAAATTACAAAAAAGAAAAAATGTTATATTAAATTTGTTCTAAAAATACCAAATGATTTTTTTTTTGACAAAAAAAAAAAAAAAAAAAAAAAAAACGGTTTCAACCGTGCCAACCCCTCCTAAAATGAACCATTTTTTTTCTTATTGACCCATATCTTATTCTAATGAAACAAAGTTTTGCTCTGTGCGCTATGACTAGAAAAAAATTACAAACTGTACATCAAGGCTGAAAATTTGAGTGAGGGTAGTCCAAGGCTCATGGGTGCAAGTCTTCCGTCGGCTGTCACCAGGACATGACATATTTGTCTTTTAAAAATTCCCTAGAGCAGTATCAAGATTAATTTTTTTTAATATTACGTATTTGCACACATTCTTAAATTTTATATACTTTAGCCTTTCAACTTCAGCTGGGGGAAAGGGGGAATCAAAAATATTTTCAGTCCTGGCACATTTTGTAACTTGGAACCATGCCAAGACCTTTTCTAATGCACCAGATAATTTTCAATTTTTTGTTAATTAGTCAAGATATTAATTAAAAATGATAATGAACTCTCATCAAAACCTCATCTCTTATTCTGCGTCAACCAGTAATGCATGCCTAGTATCAGATTGTGCATTAGGATGAAAGGAAGATCCAAACATGCATTTTACTTTGTGTTTTTTCACAGTTTTGTACGGATGGAGCTGATGTGAAAAAAAAAAAAAAAACACACAGTTCTTTATCAACTAGATATCAGTATTTTTGTTTTCGAATTTTTGTTATGGGATCTATAACTCTCATATTTATATTATAACTACAGAATATCTTAAAAAATTCAGACAAGAACTAGTGAAATAAACCAAGTGAAAAAATGTCTTCTTAAAAGCAGTTTTATCACTAAAAATAAATATTTTTTCAAGAAGTTTTTCATTTAAAAATATAAATTCAGACAAAATAGAGTCAAATATATAAAATCATAATTTTGAGGTTTATTTAATGTTATTATCATATGCCTGGGCAATGGCGGTTCAGCTAGTAGGTGTTATTTTTAAGATTATGATTTCAGAGAAATCTAAAATTTGGTATTTACAAAGTTTTTTCCTCTTTCAGAAATTTTTTGTGCATTAATTTTACTCCCAATGTTACTTTACCAAGGAGTATTTAGAAAATCTGGTTCCAAAAATTCTAAGCACATAATAATAAAACCCACTGGGACCCAGTCTCTTGATCATTTCATCAAATTTCTGTCTGTATGTATCCTTCTATTGTTTAATTTACACAATCACATAGCCAGAGAGATGGCTGAAGCACCCCCGAAAGTTTAAAAAATCTTTCTTTAATTATGATAGAGATAATGATGATAGATCTCTATTGATAATAAAATATCCGCTGGTAACTAATTTTTAATTCTGTCTTGCACCACTTTCTCAAACCAAAATATTTTCACATATACACTACCTGACATTGAAAATGCAACACCAGGAAAGAGTGGCCAGAAAATGATGAAACTCGACAAACAGAGAGAGACAGCAACGGACAGTAGTTGAATTGAACAATATTTCGAAAATATAGCCATAATACAAAGCGAGAATACCATCAGCTCAGTAGGATGTAGGACCACCGTGGATAACGATACACGAAGCAACACGTCTAGGTACAGAGTCAATGAGAGTACTACAATGGTTCTGGTCGACATGGGAACATTCAGGGTGTCTTGAACACACTGCAAAGTGGAGGTAGAAGTGGCTTGCGGGTTCACTACTGCTTTTCGGGGGAAGCGTCTATCCACATGTGCTGACGTCACTCTGGCTGCACTAGCACCCTTCAAACTTTCCACATTTCCTCGTTCCAACCACCTTCGCCACAGCGGTGCACTGTGGATGCATACAGATGTGTCTCAGCTGCGAATATGACATATGGACCAACCTGTCCGTCTCAGTCCAATCACCATGCCCTTCGTAAAATCGTCTGTCTGCTGTAAATGTCTCCGTTGACAGTGGCCTGGCATTCTCTGCTATTACACGCGTCCTGGGAGACAAGAACAAAATTTCTACGATGCTTTCCCTAGCAGAAGTAAAGCTACGAATACTGCCCATTTTGCAGGTTCCTTCCGTTATATCTTATTCAACATGCACTGGAGAGCTGCGCATTTCATATCGTTTAAATAACTCTATGACATGCATCTATCCTGAAATTTGAATAAATATCTGTCCTCTCCTACTTCTTGGTGTTGCATGTTCAATGTCACATAGTGTACTTTGACAATGTGTGCAAGTGAAATGTACTAAAAAGTTTTATCTTTTAAAATAATGATACGAATAGAATATAAAAATAGTCACCAGTACGTTTTCTGTCTTTTTGATCATAAAATAAAATTTCACTTTAAAAAAAAAAAAAAAAAAAAAATAGAATTTTTGACATGGGTATCAAGTATACTATAAGGAGGAATACACCTTAGTTTAAGCCTTGTTTATTTTTTTATTCATACTTTAAAGTGTGCAAATTATTGCTATCATATCAGAAAAAATTCCAAGATTGAGCCCCCTCCGAAGGAAAATCCTGGTTATGGGTCTGCCAATAACTCTTGTGATTGTTGATTTACATTAAAATATTAGTTGTATTATTATAAATATCAAGTATTGTATTTTTGTGAGGTTTATATGATAACAACAGTAGGATAATTATCACGTTTTTGTTTTTAAAACTATTCAATTAAAAAAATATTTTGTAATGAATTCTAAAATTACTACATAAATGTTACCCCACAAAAATGTAACACTTTTCATTATTTATTTATTTTTGAATTTAGTTTGTAAGTGCTGATAATTCTGTATTTACATCCAAATCTTGTGAAAGATATATGCTATTGGATTATTGCAGCAAGATTGCTATTGAAAATTAAGTGTGTAGTATTTATGCATGGGATACAGTACTTACAGGAGCTCACAAAAAGAGTTCATTACACGACACAAAGTTCTTACAATCTGTATATATTTCTGAAGTGCCCTAAATCATGCTGCTTTTGTAAATTGTTCACAGGGTGACAACAATCAAGAAATTATTGCACTTATTTTTAAAATGTTTTTCTTTTGTTTATAGGTAGTGCCAAGGCATCGAAAAGTTTATGAAAGAAGACAGACTATTGGGTGGAGACTGTAAACAACCGCTTGTATTAGCTATTGGGACGTTAAACCCTGTACAAACATTAATTTTTGAAAACCATTGTATAAAAACAAGTAGTATGTTAAAAGTAGTTGATTTATGCTTTAAGATAACATATTTTAAACTTGGAATTTTCTCCTTACTGTAGTAATGTATGGAATTTTCTAAATGTCTGTTTTTATAAATGTGATGCACAAAATGAAATGGCATCCTGTATCAGAGAACTGAAAGAACGGATTTTTTTAAGTGTGTAAATATCATATTTTTACTTTGCATTGTACCAGTATGAAACTTTTCATCCTAGTTATCCTTTTTTTATTATTATAGATATTAACTGAATGTCATAATATTTTAATCTAATGTAAATTTTATTTCATTTGAGATAGTCATTTGTTTGGGGCTGGTGTAGGAAAGCCTTTCATCTCCTTACTGTAGTAATGTATGAAACTTTCTCAATGCCTGTTTTATACTAAATGTGATGCACAAAAAACAAAATGAAGTGACATCCTATATCAGTGAACTAAAAAGGACTATTAATATAATATTTTAATCTTAATGTAAATTGTCATTTGAGAAATAAATATTCTCATAGGGAGTTGGGAGAGGGACTTTAATATTTCTGCACTTGTTTTTAGACTGAATTAAAAGAACATTTAAATTCTGTTTTTTTCTTATATTTTATCAGCTACAACTTGTATTTAAAAAATTTGCAGCCATGTTTTGTTCACTTTGCAAAAAAAAAAAAATTCAAAATCCACATGATCTTTGCCGTCACATTCGAAATTATCATAAGACATGTATACTTAAGCCGTATGTGTGTTATGATGAAAGCTGTAGACAAGCATTTATGAAGTTGTTTAACTATGAGAGACATCTGAAAAGATTTCATGCTAGTGACGTAGAAATAGACATTTCAGAAAGTCGTAATTTTTCAAATCAGCCGATAAATAGTAAAGATGGTGATTTGTCTTCTGATGATTTACCCTCAAATTGATATTTTCAAATCAATTTTTTGGGTGATTCAGAAATATGCAAACATGAACAATTTCAAAAGGATATTTTGCAATATTGCAGTGAAACATGTAGCAAAAGCAGTGTACTACTGTTCTAGTATTATCTCATCTATCAATAGTACTTCATCTTTTCTGTACAATACTGTAAATTATTTAAAATCAGAAACAGTAAATTTTTTAACTGAAAATGGAATGAAATGTGAAAAAAACACAAAATCACTGATGGCAACATTTGATTTTGCTGCTTCTTCATTGTCTACATTTGATTCAAAACATAAAATAGTCAATGCCATTAAAGCAAGTGGTCGCTATGTTGAGCCAAAGGAGATTGCTTTGGGTACACAATATGAACAAAAGTTTATAGATGGCTACCTCACCAAATTCTTAAAAATGACACATGCCAATACATAAGTATAGTAGACACAATGAAAAAAATTATTTCTATTGATGGATTTTTGCATATTTTCAAAACATACAAACAAAACAAAAGTCTTAGAAATGCAACCCTTTGTAGTATCCAAGATGGATTTTATTATTATTCCAATGCAATTTTAAGCTCTGTGGATACAATAGTAATCGAGTTGTATATAGATGATGTGGAGCTTACAAAATCCATTGGGGTCACATACCGGTGTACATAAATTGGGATTCGTATATTTTAAAATTAAAGATTTGCCTGTGCACCTTCAATCTTTATTAGATTCAATATTTATAACTAACATACACTATTCTCTTGATGTCGAAAAATATGGTTATCGGACAATACTAGATAGACTTGTTCATGATTTGAAAAAGCTTTCAGATGAAGGTATAGAATTTCAGGGAAATATATACAAAGTTGTAATTTGGCAAGTGGTAGGTGATAATTTAGGGTTGAATAAACTGCTGGGGTTTGTTGAGAGCTTTACTGCTAATTTTTGTTGTAGATTTTGTCTAGCAAAAAAATATATTTTGTATAAAAAGATAAAGGAAGATATTAGTTTACTACGTAATAAAACTGAGCATGACATGCATGTTAATAAAGTGTCTTCTGGTGACACAACAGTATCAGAATGTGGTGTTAAAACTCCTTGCTGCCTAAATGATTTAAGTTATTGGCATGTGACAAATAATTTGATTGTAGATGTAATGCACGATCTTTTTGAAGGTTGGTGTGCTAGTGAAACCTTCTTAATAGTACATCAGTTTGTTTTTAAAGCCAAAATTTTCACTTAGTCTTTTAAATGATAAGATAATAAATTTTAATTATGGTAAATATGAATCAAGTTCTAAACCAGTGTCAATAAACAGAGAAAAACTTTTAAATCTTGATGGTTCTAATGGGCAAAGTGCATCTCAAATGTGGACCTTGATTCGAAACATACCCTTATTAATTGGTGACAAAATTTCTGAAGATAACGAATTTTGGGAGTTATTTAATCTTATGTTGAAATTAATTGATACTATTATGGCTCCAGACATTACCTGAAACTTTTGAATTAGCAGAAAATATAGCAGATCATCACAAACTTTTTTTAGAGCTTTTTCCAGATAAACATTTATCACCAAAAATGCATTTTGCAGTACACTATCCTAGGATCATAAGGCAGCTAGGGCCTCCAGTTATGTATTGGAGCATGCGATATGTAAGCAAACATTATCCTTCAAAAAGATGTGCATCAGCTAGCAAAAATTTTGTAAATGTTGCTAAAACAGTAGCCATACGCCATCAGTTATAAATTGCACATACTTTACATGAGAAATATTTTAAATGCAATGCAATATCAAATGTGTTGGAAACAACATATGGAAAAATGCATAGTTAAAAGGAACATAATTTGAAACTTGAAGTAAACGGTTTGAGTGACAATTCGGAAGTAATGCAGTGTAATGGTTTTCGTTATAATGGCACAACATATTCAAAAAATATGGTTATGTTTGTTTCTTGCATTGATGAGTTACCTATTTTTGGTAAAATAAAAAAAAATGTTTGTCCTTAATAATAATGCATTTTTAATTTGTGATTTGTTTGAGTTTTTAGGTTTTGACAGCCATTTTCACTGATATGTTGTAAGTTCTACTGGTGCTGTTAATCTAATAAACATAAACGATTTATTTAACTATGTTCCATTGCATATAAGAAACTCATATGATTTAAATGACAAATCAGTGTATGTTACACTGCGGTATAATCCATTCTGTACAAATGAAAAATTTGAAATAATTTAAAAGATTGCTTGTTTTTTAAATAAATTTATATTTAGTTTTCTTTAGTTTTGTTCTTTTTGTTAAAATTATGAATATCAGGAAACTATTGTTGTAAATCTTCAGTATTCAATTGAAATAGTTTTATGGATCAGTGGTGAGGTAAAATTTAGTACTAATTGTTTTCTTTATATTTGTAGTACAGTCAGTTTTATGTTTCTAGTTGGCCAAAAATTTGTTAATTTGTATGGGGTTGTATCATATGTTTTGTGGTAAGGGATTTTTTATATTGTGCAATACAAAGCAGCAGTAAAACACCTATTTTAATAGCTGATTGGCTTTCATTATTTTTCATAATTTGAAATAATAACCATAGAATGTATTGTCCAAAGTTGTTAAATTTGGCAAAAAAATCTAACTTAAACTGTTGTGTAATTAAAATATAACATTTAAAAGGAAAATTTTGAAAAGACTTTTGCATTTTATGTAAATATTATTATGGTTGCATCCAGCTGTTTTTTCTATGGGCAGCAAACTCTAATCTTGTCCATTTTATTTATCTATTTGCCATACTTCATATACTTTTCTTAATGTCTCTGCTTTCACAGTCTTTTCTCAACTCTCTTGCATCAATGCACTTTTTTAGGTAAAGGAATCAACAAAGAAAGTTTTACATTGTTGAAAGGTTCAACAATAGCAATAACATTATAATAAAATTCCAGCATCTTTTCGTTTCAATGACCATCTTGGTCTATTTGAAAATTTTCTGGTTTAGACATAAATTTTGACGCCATTTCAAATCCCAAAAGCGTTCTTTCTGGTTTGGAAATAGAAACATGTGATGTTTTACCATAGCTAATAATGTATCTGATATTATACCTGTCCAGATAATGCTGAATGTGTCTGCTCTTTTACTGCAAATACATCTGAACCACTTCCTTCACTTAGGTGTTCTGCTTATCTCTCTACGTATAACTTTATAAAAAAGATTTATATTAAGGAGATTAGGTTAAGAAGTTAGCAGACATTTATCTAAAACTAATTGAAGGGGATCCAGCTATATATTAGGTAAATACAAAGTTTTGGCAGCTTTGTAACAGTTTCGTATTCAAAAGTATGATTGTATGCCAATGTGCATGTATATTTGTCTGAATTTTTACCTGCATCTGTGTTTTAATAGGTTATTATTGAACAAAAGATCCATATAAAAAAGGACTAGCTGGCTTCGCTGGCTAGTGGGCCCCAGAACCTCTAGCGAAAAACTAACCTCAAACCAAACAAAACTGTCTCGTCTCCCTGCTGCGGTAAGCCCCTCATTACATAAAAAAATTTCCTAAAATCTGACCTGGGGCCGAATGAATCTCTGACTCGTTTCCCTTTTGCCGATGGAACCATATTTAATCATAAATTGTTTATGATAATTAACGGTTTTAATTTCCGCACGAGTTTATGCATATATAATCATATTACATTGCCTGTAAGCCAGATTTTTATGTTGATGGATCTCCCTCCCAACTCCAAAGTCAAGTTTAATGTTTTTTTAATTAAGATTCTTTAATTTACTTTCAAAATTTTGAATGTTATCTTGCAACTTTTATCTCCTGAAACAATTTAGTAGCTTTTTGCTAGAATCCACATTAGTCAGAGATAATGGTAGCATATGAGACTAATACAAAACTACTCTGCAATAAATTGTTTACTTTTTATGTTTATCATTTTATTTAAACTTGAATTGTTATTCAGCCTCAAACTTTCAATCACTATTCCCACTCTTCTTGAGGGCTGATATATCTCTCCCCGGGATGAATGTATCTTCTTTCCCTCATTTCTGGCTTATGTGCTTCTCTCTCTAGTGGACATACAGTACCGCCTTCCGTTCCACTGTAATTTTGGAAATACAGTAAATGAAACCGAACATTACAGATTGGACGGAAGGTGGTACTGCATGCTTACCGGACAGAGAAGCCCACAAACGAGAAAGGGGGGAAAGCAGACATACGCCACGCCTGCAAGGAATATAAGAGCCCCCAAGAAGACAGGGAATAGCCATCGAAAGCACCTGACTGAATAAGAACAAAAGTAAAAAATCAAATAATAATAGATTTGAATTTGACCTGTAATGAATAAATGTCATAACAAATAATTTGGTTTCAATACTTTCTGCTATATTTTGAGTTTTGTAGTATTTAAAGCACTTGGCAATTTTGTACTAACTGTTTTACATACATATATAGAGAGAGATTAAGTTTCTATTTTTGTACTGATGCTTTGTGTTTTATCGATTGTAAAAATACTTGTTAGATTTTAAATAAACAATTTTGATATTACTTTAGTTTTATTTTTATGTTTATTAATTATAATGGGCATAATGAGTTTCTAGTAACTTTAAGGTATAGCAGAAGAACGTGTAGTAATCTTTTTGAAAAAAGAAAGGCTCTTTTCATGTATAAAAGTCAGAGCCTCGTGTAATTTTAAGTTTACAATTGAGTGATTTTTAAGCAAATATCATAAACTGCTCAATTAGAAAATTTATAAAAAATATGTACAGTCAGTAGCAGAAGCTTTGCTTAAAAATTATTTAAGACTGTTCTCAAATCCAAAGGGCCAACTTTCTGACATAAGTTTTAATTCATTTTTGTTCGCAAACGCATGAAACTAGCAGGTGTTGTTATTCAGAAACTATGTGATCAAACTGTTTTTTTCCGTTTTCTTGTAAACGCAATAGATCTTTCAGAAAATACTGTCAAAGTTGGCATTTAGAACTGAACTTCCGAACGAAAGAAGAAAATCCAGTCAGTAAATGGAGAAAAATGCCGTATCACGTGATCAAAATCTCTTATAACTCAATAGGTAACTGATTGATCAAAAAATGGAAAACACAGTTCGATTCCAAATCGCTTCCATGGTGAGGCTTTCCAATTTTATATCTTTCCGTTAAAAAATGAATTTGTAAATGTGTCAAAACGTTTTGTGCTCGTTGAGCAGAGCAGTTGAGAATAGCCTTAACTTCCCATTGCTTTTAGCTGTGACTATTTATTAAAAAAACACAGAAGCAATAAACAAGAATTGGCTTTGGCACATACCATAAAAATGTTTGAAATCAAACATATTACATAAGAAAGCAATGATTTCATAGTACAGTAGACTCATTCAAATTCGCACATAATCGCAGATGTACACAATAAAACTTTTTCAGATGGAGGGTCAAAATGACAAAAAATTTTAGTTTTATATCATTCCGTATGTATTTTAATATGTAATTCTCGATATGACTGAACTCATGGTTTTTCATGAAGGAAGCATAAATTTATTTCTGAAAAAAAAATCAAGATTTTGCTTATATCAATGGTAATCACAATCTTTTTAGCAAATATGTTTATGTAATAATCGAGCTTTTCTGTTATTAAGTCTTCCTTTTTTCATGATTTTGATATAAATTAATTGGGTACCTTTAAGAGGAAAGTTTCTTTGAATAATTCAAGGAAAATGTACCTCATCTTGATTATGGATATTTAATTGTACATCATTTACTTGACCTTTACTTTTAATAATTTAATCATTTTAAAAATTATCTTGATTTTTATTATTTTAGTTTATTACTTTGCTTAATTATTTTACTATATTGCAAGCATTCATTATAATTTTGATTGCATTATTACATTCAAATTACATTTAAAAAAATGTAAACAAATCAATGACCAGAAATCCACACAACCTCTGGTCCCAAGCTGTGCGGATTTGAGAGAGTCTACTGTATTTGGTTTCTTTTTTTTTTCAGTTTAGTAATTGAGAAGTGTCAATTCAAAAGGATTGATGATTGTATTTGAGGAAATATTCACTTTGAATTTTTCTGACAAGTTATAATAATGGGTGCTGGTCCATTTTCAGTCAATATATGTAAAATGCAGAAGTGCATTTTCAAATTAATCTCTAGGGTGAAAGTGATATTAAAGACAATTATGATATAATTTAATGAGGACATTTCTTCTGAAATATAAAATTTTGAACATGTTACATGAAATCATTAGCGGATTTGGATAAATCCTACATTATATGAAAGACTGTCAAAATGAATAGACTGCAAGGACAGTGATGTGAATGGACTCTTTGAATGTCCCAGGGACCCAACCATTTTTTAAATGTGGGTGTAATTTCAAATAAAAACTAAATATTTATTTATATAAATATAATAAACATTTCTAAAATTAAGACTCAGAGGGACTTCTTTGAAACTTAAATGATTTGAATTTACAACTGGTTTTTAAATTATTTTTCAAAAGCATTTTTGTTATGCAAATCAGTCATTCACATCATATGTATACAAAAAAAAAAAAAAAAAAAAAAAAAAAAAAAAAAAAAAAACATTAGATTTTAGAAATCTGCAAAATAAATATATTTTAATAAAAATTTTCAGAGCACATATTTTTTTTTTTTTTTTTGGAGAAAAAAGATGAGATTGCTCTTATGAAAACTTTTAAAATTAACACATCCCGTCAGATGCGTTTTTGTGTTCTGTTTGTACTCCATCATCAACTTATAAGTGTTTGATTTAGTGTAGTGTATTTCTGACATCTGCACTGATGAAGTAAACCACAAATGAAAGAAACCATAGTACTAAAGATACGATACATAATTGATAAAACTCATTACTAAATTATTCTTGCTGGACCAATAAAACTGTATCACACATCACATTTTTTTCAACTTTCACATATAAACTGATGGACGACCAATGTGTATGCTGAGGTATAGAGAAATTGCTAATTTTCTAAACAACTTGCTATAGAAAAACTGGCGCTTTTATTAAAACAAGTATGCATTTGAAGCTTTATGTACAGTTGGTCAAAAAAAAAAAAATTCTAATTTGAATAAAAAGTATCATAGAGAAATGAAACTGGTATCAATCAACATGGATTGTCTATTTCAATTTAACCTATTAAAACTTTCCTTAGGGTTTCATCTACATGATAAGGTGAACACAAATTTTTAATTTTTTCAATGTAAACCTCCAAATTTGACCACAAATTTTTAATTTTTTCAATGTAAACCTCCAAATTTGACAATGTAGTTAGAAAGAACACACTCAACTACCCGAAGTACTATTTTAAGAGACGTTTCTACAATTGAAGATTTATTAGAGGTAGGAATTATAAGTAACACGAATTTTATAAACACTTTTTTTAAGAGAAAAATCTTTCACTCTGAGAACTCATTAGTCCTATGTCTACTAACTCTTGGACTAATTGTGAAATGTCTTAAAAATTTGTAATTGGGCTAAATTGAGTTGTTTTCTTTCCGATTGTTATCAAATTGGGGGGTTTATATTGAAAATATAAAGTTACTGTTCATTTTAATATGTAGATGACCCCTTGATTAAAAATTTTAAAGTCTTAAAATTGAAGTAGACAGCAATTTTATTTCACTTCTATAATTTGTATTAGAGTTAATACGGTTTATTTATTTATTTTTTTTTGACCGACTGATACATTTTTTATAAAATAGTTTCAATATATTTACAGGCTTCAAATATATGCTCATTTTATTAAGTGAACCAGTTTTCTCTTAGGAGGCGTGCAGGATTGGTAATTATTTTATATCTCGCCAATGCACCTTAAACCTAAAAATACATGTAAATTTTGAGTATTTTCATGCTCAAAAATGAGCATATAGAGGTCAGTTCATACTCATTTTTGAAACATAGACATGCTCAAAAATGAGCACATAGAGGTCAGTTCGTACTCATTTTTGAAACATGGGCGTGCTCAAACATGAGCACGTGGAGGTCAGTTCATACTCATTTTTGAAACATGGACGTACTCAAACATGAGCACATGGAGGTCAGTTCATACTCATTTTTGAAACATAGACATGCTCAAAAATGAGCACATACAGATAAGTTCATACTCATTTTTGAAACATGGACGTACTCAAAAATGAGCACATGGAGGTCAGTTCATACTCATTTTTGAAACATGGACGTACTCAAAAATGAGCACATGGAGGTCAGTTCATACTCATTTTTGAAACATGGACGTACTCAAAAATGAGCACATACAGATCAGTTCATACTCATTTTTGAAACATGGACATACTCAAAAATGAGCACATACAGATCAGTTCATACTCATTTTTGAAACATGGACATACTCAAAAATGAGCACATAGAGGTCAGTTCATACTCATTTTTGAAACATGGACATACTCAAAAATGAGCACATAGAGGTCAGTTCATACTCATTTTTGAAACATGGACATACTCAAAAATGAGCACATAGTGGTCAGTTCATACTCATTTTTGAAACATTGGCATACTCAAAAATGAGCACATGATGTTTCATTATTAAGTGTGTGCATGTTTTCAGAAATGAGTATATACATGTTTCAAACTTGAGTAATTTTGTTTCGGAGCCATTTTGACGATGCGACATACTCAGATTTGAGTATTTTTTACTCATTTTTGAAAACGTCGTTTTTAGAGTGTATATGAAACTTAATTATATAAAAAAGTTTTCAATAATAATAATAAGTTTAGAAAATTAAAAAGTTTAAAAAACAAAATTAAGAAACTCATTTAAAAAAATATTTGAAAAGTTAAAAAAATAAAGTTTTCAAAATTAAAAAATCTTTATAAAAAAAAAAATTAAAAAGTTTACAAAAGTTAAAAAAAAAAAAAAACTTGGGAAAAAAACTCAAAAAAAAAATTAAGTTATCAAAATTAAAAAAAAAAATTATACAAACTTAATACATTAAGTTTTCAAAAGTGAGTTTACATATTCGTATATGTATACATGCATGTGACTTTCATTATGTTTTAGTTTAATACTTCTTTTTATCCTATAAAAGTGTTAGATTAATATATACTTATAAAAATATTTGTAAGTTAAATTTAAAAAAAAAGTAACTTATAAAAAAAAATGATTACAAAATTAAAAAAACAAAACCTTTCTAAATAAAAAAAAGAAAAAAAAAATGTTTACAAAATTAAAAAAACAAAACCTTTCTAAATAAAAAAAAGTTTACAAAAGTTAAAAAAAAAAAAACTTGGGAAAAAAACTCAAAAAAAAATTAAGTTATCAAAATTAAAAAAAAAATTATAAAAACTTAATACATTAAGTTTTCAAAAGTGAGTTTACCTATTCGTATATGTATACATGCATGTGACTTTCATTATGTTTTAGTTTAATACTTCTTTTTATCCTATAAAAGTGTTAGATTAATATATACTTATAAAAATATTTGTAAGTTAAATTAAAAAAAAAGTAACTTATAAAAAAAAAAATGTTTACAAAATTAAAAAAACAAAACCTTTCTAAATAAAAAAAAGTTTTCAAAATTTTAAAAAAAAATTGTAAGTAAAGAAAAGTTTTCAAAATTTAAAAAAAAAAAAAAAAAAAAAAAATGTAAGTAAAAAAAAAAGTTTTCAAAATTAAAAAAAAAATACTTTGTAAATAAAAAAAATATTAAAAAGTTTATAAAATTAAAAAGTTAAAAAAAAACTTTGTAAAAAAGTTTTCAAAATTAAGTTATCAAAAAAAAATTATAAAAACTTAATACATTAAGTTTTCAAAAGTGAGTTTACCTATTCGTATATGTATACATGCATGTGACTTTCATTATGTTTTAGTTTAATACTTCTTTTTATCCTATAAAAATGTTAGATTAATATATACTTATAAAAATATTTGTAAGTTAAATAAAAAAAAAAAGTAACTTATATAAAAAAAAATGTTTACAAAATTAAAAAAACAAAACCTTTTTAAATAAAAAAAAGTTTTCAAAATTTAAAGAAAAAAATTGTAAGTAAAGAAAAGTTTTCAAAATTAAAAAAAAATTGTAAGTAAAAAAAAAGTTTTCAAAATTAAAAAAAATACTTTGTAAATAAAAAAACATATTAAAAAGTTTATAAAATTAAAAAGTTAAAAAAAACTTTGTAAAAAGTTTTCAAAATTAAATTATCAAAAAAAAAATTAATAAATTATGTTATCAAAAGTCAGTTCACCTAACTGTATATATATCTGACTTTCATATTTAAAAAAGTTATCAAAAAGTTGAATTAGATTGCAAATACAAGTATACAATCAATCATATATCAATCAGTCATAGCAATTAATCGATCAATCAATTAACCAATCAATGATATCAGTTAATCAATAAATCAAACCAATCAATCAATCATATTAATCAACCAAACAATAATATCAATCAGTCATATCGATCAATAAATCAAACCAATCAATCATATTAATCAACCAAACAATAATATCAATTAATCATATCGATCAATAAATCATATTAATCATATCAAACAATCATATTAATCATATCAAGCAATCATATCAATCAATCATATCAATCAATCAACCAATCATTCATATCAGTCAATCATATCAATCAACCAATCATTCATATCAATTAATGATTCATATTAATCATATCAATCGATCAATCAAGATACCGAATACATGTATTCATACAAATAAATCACATCAATTGCAGTTCAAGTATTACAAGTTAGTATAATAACATTATAAGAAAGTTTTGAATTAATACAATGATTAACTACCAACATTTTGTAACAGCACTTTTACAAAAGCAATGTTTGAATAGATATTTTAGTTACAAAAAATATTTAAAATGCTTTTGAAAGTTAACAAAATTATTTTCCAAAAATGTTAAAAACATTACAAGCTGCTAAAACCTACAATTTATTTAAAAAATTAGCAATTTTTTTTAATATTATAAGATAACAAAAATTATTTTGTAATTTATTAAAAGTGAATTTACCTATCTCTATATATGCGTTTAATAAGATAAATCTTCTTTATGTTAACATCCTACCCACATTTTATTCTATAGTTATACGCATCGAAACGAAAAAAAAAAAAAAAAAAAAAAAAAAAAAACAATCTATTATTAAATTCTTCAATTTAAAATTTTAATACATACATACTTAAACATTTATATAAAAATAATGAACTTACCATGTTTGAACTCAGAAAAGAGATGATGAGCTTATCACGTGGTAGATTATGACGTAATCAATTAGATATCACGTGCCTTCCTCGTGCCTTTTGATTGTCTTATCTACAATCAGATTGTATTATCAATCACGTGATCTAACTGATATGAGTCTATACCAAGACACTAGCCATTTTCACTTCAGTCATCGAATATGTAGATCGTATATTTTTTTGAAAGTCTTTTACTTTATGGAATCTTTAGCAACATGACATCAGATATTTGCAAATAAAATCCTATTAAAATCCTTCTCGCAATTGTGAACAAAGATTAATTTTCATATTGTTTAAGTATAATCATTGATTATTTAACTGGATAATAATATTTTTAGAAGTAACTTAAATTTCTTATAAAAACGGAAGTATTTATTGCATCATTCATAGAATTCAAGTTTGAATATTAACCAAGTTTTTTAAACTTTTATAAACTCTTTATACTAGAATATATACTAGTTTTTACTAAGTACTAGTATATACTAAATACTAGTATAAATTATACATTAAGTTTTCAAAAGTGAGTTTACCTATTCGTATATGTATACATGCATGTGACTTTCATTATGTTTTAGTTTAATACTTCTTTTTATCCTATAAAAGTGTTAGATTAATATATACTTATAAAAATATTTGTAAGTTAAATTTAAAAAAAAAAGTAACTTATATAAAAAAAAATGTTTACAAAATTAAAAAAACAAAACCTTTTTAAATAAAAAAAAGTTTTCAAAATTTAAAGAAAAAAATTGTAAGTAAAGAAAAGTTTTCAAAATTAAAAAAAAAATTGTAAGTAAAAAAAAAGTTTTCAAAATTAAAAAAAATACTTTGTAAATAAAAAAACATATTAAAAAGTTTATAAAATTAAAAAGTTAAAAAAAAAACTTTGTAAAAAGTTTTCAAAATTAAATTATCAAAAAAAAAAAATTAATAAATTATGTTATCAAAAGTCAGTTCACCTAACTGTATATATATCTGACTTTCATATTTAACCCTAGATCTACCGGGAATTTTATTCAAGTTTTAATAAAACGTTCTACACCAGAATTTTTATTTAAAGCTATTTAACTTATTTATTTACCTTATTTTTGTCTGGTTTATATACTTAGTTTATTTTAAAGAAATTTCTGGTTTGAATGAATATTTTGTATGTACCTGTCGGGTCCAATGGACCCGTCTGGTAGACGGAGGGTTAAAAAAGTTATCAAAAAGTTGAATTAGATTGCAAATACAAGTATACAATCAATCATATATCAATCAGTCATAGCAATTAATCGATCAATCAATTAACCAATCAATGATATCAGTTAATCAATAAATCAAACCAATCAATGAATCATATTAATCAACCAAACAATAATATCAATCAGTCATATCGATCAATAAATCAAACCAATCAATCATATTAATCAACCAAACAATAATATCAATTAATCATATCGATCAATAAATCATATTAATCATATCAAACAATCATATTAATCATATCAAGCAATCATATCAATCAATCATATCAATCAATCAACCAATCATTCATATCAGTCAATCATATCAATCAACCAATCATATCAATCAACCAATCATTCATATCAATTAATGATTCATATTAATCATATCAATCGATCAATCAAGATACCGAATACAAATACAATATTCATACAAATAAATCACATCAATTGCAGTTCAAGTATTACAAGTTAGTATAATAACATTATAAGAAAGTTTTGAATTAATACAATGATTAACAAAAAGTTTTTATAATTTTTTTTTTTTTTATTTTGATAACTTAATTTTTTTTTGAGTTTTTTTTCCCAAGTTTTTTTTTTTTAAACTTTTGTAAACTTTTTAATTTTTTTTTTTTTTATAAAGATTTTTTAATTTTGAAAACTTTATTTTTTTAACTTTTCAAATATTTTTTTAAATGAGTTTCTTAATTTTGTTTTTTAAACTTTTTAATTTTCTAAACTTATTATTATTATTGAAAACTTTTTTATATAATTAAGTTTCATATATATATATATTAGAAAGTAGAAATTATAGTATTAAGATTATTAGTTTAATATTTTAAACTTGTGTTAATTTTTTAATTGCTAAAGAATTGTTGATTTCTTTAGTTATATACATATGCAAATTTAAGTCTAACACTCTATTAAAAGTTCTAAAAGACATAACAAAATAAACATACACTTTAGAAAAATAAACACACACGTATTAAAAAGGATAGCAATACATTTTATTTTATTATTTTAAACAATTCGTTTTGAATTGTTTCTACATGAATGTTTGATAAAAAGTTTTCACTAACACAATCCACTCCGTTTAAAAATGAGGAAATAACAAAATCTAAATCTATAAGTGTTAATAACATCTCTCCTAGTTTTTCAAATTTTTGTCGATTATTTAGTATACAACAGGAATGAGGGCTTTGAGATTTCTGATTAAAAATACATCCATCACATTCAAAAATGCGGTTTAGTATAGTTAATACATTATTCTCAATACATGTTATAAGTTTAGACTGCAACATGAGTTCATTTTCTGTAGATATATGACCAATGATACATTTCTGCCTAATTAAGCTTGGTATATGGTTTACATATATATGCTGAAGAAGTTCCTTATTCAAATCATGTATTTTTTCTTTTAATTTCACCAATTGATACTCGTTTAAGTCAATGTGAGAATAATTCTTTAAATTTTTAATTCGCATGATAGCATTATTAAAATTTAACACTAATATCATGTTATTAGAAACAAATGAGAAACTTTTATATTTCAGATTAAATGAAAATATTTTTTTGCAAAATTCGAACCAGCTGTTAACATCCATAATAATTCCATTTTTCGTTAGAATTTCTTCACTAGTAAGCCCACTGCGCTTAAACTCTCGAATATGAATATGAAATTGTCTATTATGCAATTTTAAAATTAAAAAGATACAGTCACTGAGTTCTTCTCGAAATACAATAGGATGATTGGATTTACTAGTTTTAGACTGTGGAATGACATTCGTAGGTGGGGTTGTGCTTCGTAATTCATCACTTGCTTTAGAAAGGTTGCTTGGTTGGGAGTCAGAAACCTCTTGGCCAATAGTAGGTTCTTGAAAGGATTCGTCTTGGGAAATTATGTTACTAGCTGGGGTCGAGGTTAAAGCGGATTCAAAATTCATGTCTTTGAAAAATATATTCAAATAGTCCTCGACAGAAATTGACTCTTGGCATGAATTCTCGGAAGATGTAGTATCATCACCAAAGTTAGGGATAAAAAAATTCATATCGATTTCAGATTTTACATTCGGTGAGTAATCAGTAGTGGATAAATCACGTGATATTGTCCCACAGTCAGTGTTTAATAAATTAGGAATTTCCAATCTTGGTATATTTAATTCACTCGCAGAAGTGGGATCATTAGGTTCTTCTAAACGTTGATACTTTGAAGAAGAAGTCACTTTGTCGGAAGATCTTTTTAACATATTTACTACAGAATCCATTTTCAAATAATAAAGGTAACATTAGATGAAGTTAGAACAAAAATCAGTTGGAAACTGAATGTTTTGAAACAGCACATCCCTTAATATATGTTAAAAATCAGTGTCGGTTACAGATAAACACTTAAAAGAATTAGTAATGTCATTAATTTTAGTTTAAGTCTAATATATATATATATATATATAAACAGTTTATTTAAGTGGTGAATAATATATTATGTCAATGGTTTTATCCTTTTTTGAAGAATAGTATGGCAACACAAGGTAACAATTTTTATATTTAGAGTATATGATATTTAATGTTAATAGTTTTAGTTTTATTCTTTTTTTGAAGAATTGTATGGCAACACAAAGTAACAATTTTTATATTTACAGTATATGATATTTAATGTTAATAGTTTTAGTTTTATTCTTTTTTTGAAGAATTGTATGGCAACACAAAGTAACAATTTTTATATAAGTGGTGTATGATATTTAATGATAAGGATTCTAGTTTTATTCTTTTTTGTTTTGAAGAATTCAATGGCAACACAAGGTAACAGTTTTTAAAAAAGTGGTTAATGATATATTATGTTAATGGTTCTACGCCTTTTTAAAGAATTGTATGGTAATAAATGATAATATTATTATTAATAAACAATAACAGCTGTTTATACAAACAACGAGTGATATATTAAACTTTAAAAATAATTATGATAAATTAGATATATTGCAAAATAACTATTTCAATGGATAATTTCAGACTTTTAATATGAAATTAATAAAAGATAGTTAACTCATTATTCATTTGATAAGAAATTGAAAAAAAAAATAGTAAGTAAAGCCGTTACGACTTCATGAGATATTAAAAATGACAAGTTGTTCTAACAAAAATAAACAGACAACAGCTTTTTCATTTACACAAGTAGGGGAAGAAGGAGAGTTCAGCCCCATAAGGCGGATTGCGGATTGTGTGGATGTGGGTGGAATCCACCTTGTGGATGGAGGAGGAGGGTGGAATCCACCTGTTGGGAGACTTATCCTATAGTAGGAGGGGTTAAATGTTGGAGGGGGCTTAATTTTTGAGAGGGGCTTTTTTTTTTTTTTTTTTCGAATCGACTTAGAGTAGAGATGGAAATATCATACTATAACATAGGTCTTTTCGAGAGGAAGTATGAAGACACTAAATTTTTCGATGGGCTTAATTTTTTAGGGGGGCTTAATTTTTGAGGGGCTTAATATTTGTTTTTTCGAATTGATTTAGTATTAGAATGGAAATATCATACTATAACATAGTGAGTTATGTGTTTTCGAAAGGGAGTTTGAGGGGGTCTAAATATTTTAGTGGGGCTTATTTTTAAGGGGGCTTAATTTTTTTTTCTTCAAATTGACATAGATAGAAATGGAAATATCATACTATAACATAGAGATGCAGGTATTTTCGAAAGGGAGTTTGAGGAGCCTAAACTTTTTTGAGGGGCTTATTTTTTTAGGGGGGCTTATTTTTAGGGGGGGGCTTAATTTTTTTTTTTTTTTTCTGAATTGTCTTAGAATTTGAATGAAGATAAAAATGTCTTATGTTTTCTGAAAAAAATTTTTGATGCTGCCATCTGTATGCGGTAGTGCGAATTTATTATTGAAAATAGTATTTTATTTTTGAAAAGTTTTGAGGAAGGTTTGAACCTGCAAAATAGTCTCTTGGCTCGATGATATGTTGAAGACTTAACTAATCGAGCCAAGAAACTATGTCTATATGTTTAGAATTTAGATATTTCAAAATAAAAAATTGTATTCCCCCTTCTGTATGCGCAAAGAGAGGTTGGTTTCTTAAGATAACTCATTAATACCTATTTTAACTGCTCACTCTGCGAATTTTTTTTAATGTGTATGATTTTTAGTTTAACTGATTTTATCGATTTTGTGAATGAGAGTTTGATTATTTTACGCACAAATGTATGATCATTTTAGAAAGCCGTGGTTTCGAACCTGCGAACTCCCATTCAAATTTCATTTTTTGTAACTGATAAGCTATCCACTATTCAAACCGCGCCCCGACAATTACTGAATTACTTTTGAACACTATATATTTTAAAAAAATACCTACCTCTTCCTCTTTCTTATACTAAGGAAGTTAATATAATTTATGTTTAAATTGAAGAAATAATTAATTTTTTATATTTCTTTAATAAGGCAAGTCATTTTTTTGAACGATTAGAAGGCTACCAAACGATTTGAATTAAACATTGTTTTTACCAGTATCAATCCTATTACCTAATTTTAAAATTATACTTTTTCTTGTGAACCATATCATATTCATTGAATCGTCTGAAATACATTTCCTAAACCCTCTTATCAACGTTATTCACTATCTATCACAAACATCCGATAAGTCTAATCAGCTTTTTTCAACAGAAAATAGCTAATATGTAAATATTGATAACTATTGAAGAGATTATTCCACTTGTTTACAGATTTTAAATGAAAGTTTGAAATATTTGTCAGATTTTCTATTTATCAATTATTATAAATTGAATCAAATCATAGTTTGTTATTGCAATAGATAATTATTTGATGATTCTACACTAGTTCTAATGAATTTTAAAACTACTGCTTCACTTCAACTCATTCTTTTATACAGTTTAATAAATTTAGTTTGAATTAAACCATTGGTTTGTCATATATTTCACTGAAATAATAAAATTAATGTGTAAAACCTTAGAATGACGAATTCAAAAACGTAACGTGATGAATCATATACTTTTTAAACATTACATAAAAACCTTTGGATTGATTCACTTCCTGTGAACTTCCTACACATACTTTTTTATGCCACGTGTTTTTCTGAAATTTTTTGCACCAAATCATATTACATGATTTGCACTATCGTAATAATTTTTTAACATGCGCCCCCTATGATTATATATAAAATTGAATGAAACGAGACTTTTTCATTAGTGTTTGCTATTTTTTGAGTGTGTGAAGACGCTTTTTTCACTTAAGATAATATGGCTAGTTTTCAAGATGGACATTCTACTATGTTAAGCGATAATGTATCAAGTTTGAATAATCAATATTTTTCATCAAGATTAAATGATCAAGACATGGGATTAATAGTACAACCTAAAGTAGAACCCGTTTCAGATGATGAAGCGGAATCCTCCTCATCAGAACTGAAGAAACAGAAGCCACCTTTTTTGTGTACTGTTTGCAGCAAATCTTTTTCACGAAAAGGCAATTTAAAACAACATTTGATGATTCATTCAGAAGAAAGACCATTTATATGTGACATCTGCCAAAAAGCATTCTCTAGAAAGGCTATTTTGAATCGTCATAAACTATCCCATTTAAAGATTCCTTCCCAACATAAATGTGAATCGTGCGGTGAAACGTTCTCAAGAAAGTATGACTTATTAAAACACATGAAGATCCACAAGTCCTCCAAAAAGGATAAATGTATTCAGCGTAGCGAAATATTCAATCCCAACTCCGATTTTTTATATCATTTGAAAACTTCACAGAGAGTTAGATGCAAAATTGATAATTCATCCTCTTTAAAAGATATGTTTTTTGAGAAGGTTAAGCATTTTAAAAGGCAAAATGCGTTAAACATATTTACTAAAACTGTAATCAACTCTAACGAGGAGAATGTTACAGACTTTAACACATTTTTTAATAGTATTCATTCGGACGTTTTAAACGAATTAAACTACCAGATTCAAGTTAAAAGATCGATGAAATGGTATGCAAGTGTACAAGTTGTTGTATATCGTGTAACACAGGAGGGTGTATTAGAGATTTCCACACCCTATTTCCATTCAAAAACTATACTTGAATTAACGAAACAAAACTTATCTGAACATGTTGAGGATACCTTTGCAAAAATTATTAAGTCCTATGAGAAGTCCACCAGACGTGGTTTTAATTGGACATTAGATAAAATATTGAATTTAGAACTATCTACTTTTAAAATATAACATGATTTGAAATGTTTATACCTTTTTGAAATATGTGTACTCATGTTTTCACTATTGTAACTATTGAAAACGACGAATAAATAATGTGTAAATGAAAAAGCTGTTGTCTGTTTATTTTTGTTAGAACAACTTGTGATTTTTAATAACTCATGAAGTCGTAACGACTTTACTTACTATTTTTTTTTTCAATTTCTTATCAAATGAATAATGAGTTAACTATCTTTTATTAATTTCATACTGAAAGTCTGAAATTATCCATTGAAATAGTTATTTTGCAATATTTCTAATTTATCATAATTATTTTTAAAGTTTAATATATCACTCGTTGTTTGTATAAACAGCTGTTATTGTTTATTAATAATAATATTATCATTTATTACCATACAATTCTTTAAAAAAAGCGTAGAACCATTAACATAATATATCATTCACCACTTTTTTAAAAACTGTTACCTTGTGTTGCCATTGAATTCTTCAAAACAAAAAAGAATAAAACTAGAATCCTTATCATTAAATATCATACACCACTTATATAAAAATTGTTACTTTGTGTTGCCATACAATTCTTCAAAAAAAGAATAAAACTAAAACTATTAACATTAAATATCATATACTGTAAATATAAAAATTGTTACCTTGTGTTGCCATACTATTCTTCAAAAAAAGGATAAAACCATTGACATAATATATTATTCATCACTTAAATAAACTGTTTATATATATATTTTTTTAGGCTTAAACTAAAATTAATAACATTACTAATTCTTTTAAGTGTTTATCTGTAACCGACACTGATTTTTAACATATATTAAGGGATGTGCTGTTTCTAAACATTCAGTTTCCAACTGATTTTTGTTCTAACTTCATCTAATGTTACTTTTTTTTTTTGAAAATGGGTTCTGTAGTAAATATGTTAAAAAGATCTTCCGACAAAGTGGCTTCTTCTTCAAAGTATCAACGTTTAGAAGAACCTAATGATCCCACTTCCGCAAGTGAATTAAATATACCAAGATTGGAAATTCCTAATTTATTAAACACTGACTGTGGGACAATATCACGTGATTTATCCACTACTGATTATTCACCGAATGTGAAATCTGAAATCGATATGAATTTTTTTATCCCTAACTTTGGTGATGATACTACATCTTCCGAGAATTCATGCCAAGAGTCAATTTCTGTCGAGGACTATTTGAATATATTTTTCAAAGACATGAATTTTGAATCCGCTTTAACCTCGACCCCAGCTAGTAACATAATTTCCCAAGACGAATCCTTTCAAAAACGTACTATTGACCAAGAGGTTTCTGATTCCCAACCAAGCAACCTTTCTAAAGCAAGTGATGAATTACAAAGCACAACCCCACCTACGAATGTCATTCCACAGTCTAAAACTAGCAAATCCAATCATCCTATTGTATTTCGAGAAGAACTCAGTGACTGTATCTTTTTAATTTTAAAGTTGCATAATAGACAATTTCATATTCATATTCGAGAATTTAAACGCAGTGGGCTTACTAGTGAAGAAATTCTAACGAAAAATGGTATTATTATGGATGTTAACAGCTGGTTCGAATTTTGCAAGAAAATTTTTTCATTTAATTTGAGATATAAAAGTTCCTCATTTGTTTCTAATAACATGATATTAGTGTTAAATTTTAATAATTCTATCATGCGAATTAAAAATTTAAAGAATTATTCTCACATTGACTTAAACGAGTATCAGTTGCTGAAATTAAAAGAAAAAATACATGATTTGAATAAGGAACTTCTTCAGCATATATATGTAAACCATATACCAAGCTTAATTAGGCAGAAATGTATCATTGGTCATATATCTACAGAAAATGAACTCATGTTGCAGTCTAAACTTATAACATGTATTGAGAATAATGTATTAACTATACTAAACCGCATTTTTGAATGTGATGGATGTATTTTTAATCAGAAATCTCAAAGCCCTCATTCCTGTTGTATACTAAATAATCGACAAAAATTTGAAAAACTAGGAGAGATGTTATTAACACTTATAGATTTAGATTTTGTTATTTCCTCATTTTTAAACGGAGTGGATTGTGTTAGTGAAAACTTTTTATCAAACATTCATGTAGAAACAATTCAAAACGAATTGTTTTAAATAATAAAATAAAATGTATTGCTATCCTTTTTAATACGTGTGTGTTTATTTTTCTAAAGTGTATGTTTATTTTGTTATGTCTTTTAGAACTTTTAATAGAGTGTTAGACTTAAATTTGCATATGTATATAACTAAAGAAATCAACAATTCTTTAGCAATTAAAAAATTAACACAAGTTTAAAATATTAAACTAATAATCTTAATACTATAATTTCTACTTTCTAATATATATATATATGAAACTTAATTATATAAAAAAGTTTTCAATAATAATAATAAGTTTAGAAAATTAAAAAGTTTAAAAAACAAAATTAAAAAACTCAATTAAAAATATTTCAAAAGTTAAAAAAATAAAGTTTTCAAAATTAAAAAATCTTTATAAAAAATTAAAAAGTTTACAAAAGTTTAAAAAAAGAACTTGAAAAAAAAAAAACTCGAAAAAAAATTAAGTTATCAAAATTAAAAAAAAAAATTATAAAAACTTAATACATTAAGTTTTCAAAAGTGAGTTTACCTATTCGTATATGTATACATGCATGTGACTTTCATTATGTTTTAGTTTAATACTTCTTTTTATCCTATAAAAGTGTTAGATTAGTATATACTTATAAAAATATTTGTAAGCTAAATTAAAAAAAAGTAACTTATAAAAAAAAAAAGTTTACAAAATTAAAAAAAACAAAATCTTTCTAAATAAAAAAAAAAGTTTACAAAATTTAAAAAAAAACTTTTTAAATAAAAAATGTTTTCAAAATTTAAAAAAAAAAATTGTAACTAAAAAAAGTTTTCAAAATTAAAAAAAAAATACTTTGTAAATAAAGAAAAATATTAAAAAGTTTATAAAATTAAAAAGTTTAAAAAAAAAAACTTTGTAAAAAGTTTTCAAAATTAAGTTATCAAAATTAAAAAAAAAATTATAAAAACTTAATACATTAAGTTTTCAAAAGTGAGTTTACCTATTCGTATATGTATACATGCATGTGACTTTCATTATGTTTTAGTTTAATACTTCTTTTTATCCTATAAAAGTGTTAGATTAATATATACTTATAAAAATATTTGTAAGTTAAATTAAAAAAAAAGTAACTTATAAAAAAAAAGTTTACAAAATTAAAAAAACAAAATCTTTCTAAATAAAAAAAAAGTTTCCAAAATTAAAAAAAAAAACTTTTTAAATAAAAAATGTTTTCAAAATTAAAAAAAAAATTGTAACTAAAAAAAAGTTTTCAAAATTTAAAAAAAATACTTTGTAAATAAAAAAAAAATATTAAAAAAGTTTATAAAATTAAAAAGTTAAAAAAAAAACTTTGTAAAAAGTTTTCAAAATTAAGTTATCAAAATTAAAAAAAAAAACTTAATAAATTATGTTATCAAAAGTCAGTTCACCTAACTGTATATGTATCTGACTTTCATAATTAAAAAAGTTATCAAAAAGTTGAATTATATTGCAAATACAAGTATACAATCAATCATATATCAATCAGTCATAGCAATTAATCAATCAATCAATTAACCAATCAATTAATCAATAAATCAAACCAATCAATCAATCATATTAATCAACCAAACAATAATATCAATCAGTCATATCGATCAATAAATCAAACCAATCAATCAATCATATTAATCAACCAAACAACAATATCAATCAGTCATATCGATCAATCAATCATATTAATCAATCATATCAATCAATCAACCAATCATTCATATCAGTCAATCATATCAATCAACCAATCATTCATATTAATCAATGATTCATATTAATCATATCAATCGATCAATCAAGATACCGAATACAAGTATTCATACAAAAAAATCACATCAATTGCAGTTCAAGTATTACAAGTTAGCATAATAACATTATAAGAAAATTTTGAATTAATACAATGATTAACTACCAACATTTTGTAACAGCACTTTTACAAAAGTAATGTATGAATAGATATTTTAGTTAAAAGAATATTTAAAATGCTTTTGAAAGTTAACAAAATTATTTTCCAAAAATATTAAAAACATTACAAGCTGCTAAAACCTACACTTTAACAAGAGTGAGTTGTCCTATATTTCCTTTCTATTTGCATGTCCTATATTTCCTTTGTATTTGCATTTGAGTATATGTATACGGATTCCTCCTTTTAATTATGTTCTGTAGTATACACTTAAAATATATATATATATAACATTAAATTAAAATATTCTTTAATTATTAAAATTTTTTAAAAAATTAGTAATTTTTTTTTAATATTATAAGATAACAAAAATTATTTTGTAATTTATTAAAAGTGAATTTACCTATCTCTATATATGCGTTTAATAAGATAAATCTTCTTTATGTTAACATCCTACCCACATTTTATTCTATAGTTATACACATCGAAACGAAAAAAAAAATAAACAATCTATTATTAAATTCTTCAATTTAAAATTTTAATACATACATACTTAAACATTTATATAAAAAATAATGAACTTACCATGTTGGAACTCAGAAAAGAAATGATGAGCTTATCACGTGGTAGATTGCTCGTGCCTTTTGATTGTCTTATCTACAATCAGATTGTATTATCAATCACGTGATCTAACTGATATGAGTCTATACCAAGACACTAGCCATTTTCACTTCAGTCATCGAATATGTA
This sequence comes from Maratus speciosus, assembly GCA_963932465.1. Taxonomy (NCBI): domain Eukaryota; kingdom Metazoa; phylum Arthropoda; class Arachnida; order Araneae; family Salticidae; genus Maratus; species Maratus speciosus. The sequence goes on along the minus strand of CAWVRF010001491.1, from coordinate 11,438 downwards.
GGTCGTATATTTTTTTGAAAGTCTTTTATTTTGTGGAATCTTCAGCAACATGATATCAGATATTTACAAATAAAATCCTATTAAAATCTTTCTCGCAATTGTGAACAAAGATTAATTTTCATATTGTTTAAGTATAATCATTGATTATTTAACTGGATAACAATATTTTTAGAAGTAACTTAAATTTCTTATAAAAACGGAAGTATTTATTGCATCATTCATAGAATTCAAGTTTGAATATTAACCAAGTTTTTTAAACTTTTATAATTTATACTAGTAATTAGTATATACTAGTACTTAGTAAAAACTAGTATATTTTCTAGTATAAAGAGTTTATAAAAGTTTAAAAAACTTGGTTAATATTCAAACTTGAATTCTATGAATGATGCAATAAATACTTCCGTTTTTATAAGAAATTTAAGTTACTTCTAAAAATATTGTTATCCAGTTAAATAATCAATGATTATACTTAAACAATATGAAAATTAATCTTTGTTCACAATTGCGAGAAAGATTTTAATAGGATTTTATTTGTAAATATCTGATATCATGTTGCTGAAGATTCCACAAAATAAAAGACTTTCAAAAAAATATACGACCTACATATTCGATGACTGAAGTGAAAATGGCTAGTGTCTTGGTATAGACTCATATCAGTTAGATCACGTGATTGATAATACAATCTGATTGTAGATAAGACAATCAAAAGGCACGAGCAATCTACCATGTGATAAGCTCATCATCTCTTTTCTGAGTTCCAACATGGTAAGTTCATTATTTTTTATATAAATGTTTAAGTATGTATGTATTAAAATTTTAAATTGAAGAATTTAATAATAGATTGTTTATTTTTTTTTCGTTTCGATGTGTATAACTATAGAATAAAATGTGGGTAGGATGTTAACATAAAGAAGATTTATCTTATTAAACGCATATATAGAGATAGGTAAATTCACTTTTAATAAATTACAAAATAATTTTTGTTATCTTATAATATTTAAAAAAAATTACTAATTTTTTTAAAAATTTTAATAACTAAAGAATATTTTAATTTAATGTTTTATATATATATATTTTAAGTGTATACTACAGAACATAATTAAAAGGAGGAATCCGTATACATATACTCAAATGCAAATACAAAGGAAATATAGGACATGCAAATAGAAAGGAAATATAGGACAACTCACTCTTGTTAAAGTGTAGGTTTTAGCAGCTTGTAATGTTTTTAATATTTTTGGAAAATAATTTTGTTAACTTTCAAAAGCATTTTAAATATTCTTTTAACAAAAATATCTATTCATACATTGCTTTTGTAAAAGTGCTGTTACAAAATGTTGGTAGTTAATCATTGTATTAATTCAAAATTTTCTTATAATGTTATTATGCTAACTTGTAATACTTGAACTGCAATTGGTGTGATTTTTTTGTATGAATACTTGTATTCGGTATCTTGATTGATCGATTGATATGATTAATATGAATCATTGATTAATATGAATGATTGGTTGAATGATATGATTGACTGATATGAATGATTGGTTGATTGATTGATATGATTGATTAATATGATTGATTGATCGATATGACTGATTGATATTATTGTTTGGTTGATTAATATGATTGATTGATTGGTTTGATTTATTGATCGATATGACTGATTGATATTATTGTTTGGTTGATTAATATGATTGATTGATTGGTTTGATTTATTGATTAATTGATTGGTTAATTGATTGATTGATTAATTGCTATGACTGATTGATATATGATTGATTGTATACTTGTATTTGCAATATAATTCAACTTTTTGATAACTTTTTTAATTATGAAAGTCAGATACATATACAGTTAGGTGAACTGACATTTGATAACATAATTTATTAAGTTTTTTTTTTTTTAATTTTGATAACTTAATTTTGAAAACTTTTTACAAAGTTTTTTTTTTAACTTTTTAATTTTATAAACTTTTTTAATATTTTTTTTTTATTTACAAAGTATTTTTTTAAATTTTGAAAACTTTTTTTTAGTTACAATTTTTTTTTTTAATTTTAAAACATTTTTTATTTAAAAAGTTTTTTTTTTAATTTTGGAAACTTTTTTTTTATTTAGAAAGATTTTGTTTTTTTAATTTTGTAAACTTTTTTTTTTTATAAGTTACTTTTTTTTTTAATTTAACTTACAAATATTTTTATAAGTATATATTAATCTAACACTTTTATAGGATAAAAAGAAGTATTAAACTAAAACATAATGAAAGTCACATGCATGTATACATATACGAATAGGTAAACTCACTTTTGAAAACTTAATGTATTAAGTTTTTATAATTTTTTTTTTTAATTTTGATAACTTAATTTTGAAAAATTTTACAAAGTTTTTTTTTTAACTTTTTAATTTTATAAACATTTTAATATTTTTTTTTTATTTACAAAGTATTTTTTTTTTAATTTTGAAAACTTTTTTTAGTTACAATTTTTTTTTTAAATTTTGAAAACATTTTTTATTTAAAAAGTTTTTTTTTTTAATTTTGTAAACTCTTTTTATTTAGAAAGATTTTGTTTTTTTTAATTTTGTAAACTTTTTTTTTTTATAAGTTACTTTTTTTTAATTTAGCTTACAAATATTTTTATAAGTATATATTAATCTAACACTTTTATAGGATAAAAAGAAGTATTAAACTAAAACATAATGAAAGTCACATGCATGTATACATATACGAATAGGTAAACTCACTTTTAAAAACTTAATGTATTAAGTTTTTATAATTTTTTTTTTAATTTTGATAACTTAATTTTTTTTCGAGTTTTTTTTTTTCAAGTTCTTTTTTTAAACTTTTGTAAACTTTTTAATTTTTTATAAAGATTTTTTAATTTTGAAAACTTTATTTTTTTAACTTTTGAAATATTTTTAATTGAGTTTTTTAATTTTGTTTTTTAAACTTTTTAATTTTCTAAACTTATTATTATTATTGAAAACTTTTTTATATAATTAAGTTTCATATATATATATATTAGAAAGTAGAAATTATAGTATTAAGATTATTAGTTTAATATTTTAAACTTGTGTTAATTTTTTAATTGCTAAAGAATTGTTGATTTCTTTAGTTATATACATATGCAAATTTAAGTCTAACACTCTATTAAAAGTTCTAAAAGACATAACAAAATAAACATACACTTTATAAAAATAAACACACACGTATTAAAAAGGATAGCAATACATTTTATTTTATTATTTAAAACAATTCGTTTTGAATTGTTTCTACATGAATGTTTGATAAAAAGTTTTCACTAACACAATCCACTCCGTTTAAAAATAAGGAAATAACAAAATCTAAATCTATAAGTGTTAATAACATCTCTCCTAGTTTTTCAAATTTTTGTCGATTATTTAGTATACAACAGGAATGAGGGCTTTGAGATTTCTGATTAAAAATACATCCATCACATTCAAAAATGCGGTTTAGTATAGTTAATACATTATTCTCAATACATGTTATAAGTTTAGACTGCAACATGAGTTCATTTTCTGTAGATATATGAACAATGATACATTTCTGCCTAATTAAGCTTGGTATATGGTTTACATATATATGCTGAAGAAGTTCCTTATTCAAATCATGTATTTTTTCTTTTAATTTCAGCAACTGATACTCGTTTAAGTCAATGTGAGAATAATTCTTTAAATTTTTAATTCGCATGATAGAATTATTAAAATTTAACACTAATATCATGTTATTAGAAACAAATGAGGAACTTTTATATCTCAAATTAAATGAAAAAATTTTCTTGCAAAATTCGAACCAGCTGTTAACATCCATAATAATACCATTTTTCGTTAGAATTTCTTCACTAGTAAGCCCACTGCGTTTAAATTCTCGAATATGAATATGAAATTGTCTATTATGCAACTTTAAAATTAAAAAGATACAGTCACTGAGTTCTTCTCGAAATACAATAGGATGATTGGATTTGCTAGTTTTAGACTGTGGAATGACATTCGTAGGTGGGGTTGTGCTTTGTAATTCATCACTTGCTTTAGAAAGGTTGCTTGGTTGGGAATCAGAAACCTCTTGGTCAATAGTACGTTTTTGAAAGGATTCGTCTTGGGAAATTATGTTACTAGCTGGGGTCGAGGTTAAAGCGGATTCAAAATTCATGTCTTTGAAAAATATATTCAAATAGTCCTCGACAGAAATTGACTCTTGGCATGAATTCTCGGAAGATGTAGTATCATCACCAAAGTTAGGGATAAAAAAATTCATATCGATTTCAGATTTCACATTCGGTGAGTAATCAGTAGTGGATAAATCACGTGATATTGTCCAACAGTCAGTGTTTAATAAATTAGGAATTTCCAATCTTGGTATATTTAATTCACTTGCGGAAGTGGGATCATTAGGTTCTTCTAAACGTTGATACTTTGAAGAAGAAGCCACTTTGTCGGAAGATCTTTTTAACATATTTACTACAGAACCCATTTTCAAAAAAAAAAAAAAGTAACATTAGATGAAGTTAGAACAAAAATCAGTTGGAAACTGAATGTTTAGAAACAGCACATCCCTTAATATATGTTAAAAATCAGTGTCGGTTACAGATAAACACTTAAAAGAATTAGTAATGTTATTAATTTTAGTTTAAGCCTAAAAAAATATATATATAAACAGTTTATTTAAGTGGTGAATAATATATTATGTCAATGGTTTTATCCTTTTTTTGAAGAATAGTATGGCAACACAAGGTAACAATTTTTATATTTACAGTATATGATATTTAATGTTAATAGTTTTAGTTTTATTCTTTTTTTGAAGAATTGTATGGCAACACAAAGTAACAATTTTTATATAAGTGGTGTATGATATTTAATGATAAGGATTCTAGTTTTATTCTTTTTTGTTTTGAAGAATTCAATGGCAACACAAGGTAACAGTTTTTAAAAAAGTGGTGAATGATATATTATGTTAATGGTTCTACGCTTTTTTTAAAGAATTGTATGGTAATAAATGATAATATTATTATTAATAAACAATAACAGCTGTTTATACAAACAACGAGTGATATATTAAACTTTAAAAATAATTATGATAAATTAGAAATATTGCAAAATAACTATTTCAATGGATAATTTCAGACTTTCAATATGAAATTAATAAAAGATAGTTAACTCATTATTCATTTGATAAGAAATTGAAAAAAAAAATAGTAAGTAAAGTCGTTACGACTTCATGAGTTATTAAAAATCACAAGTTGTTCTAACAAAAATAAACAGACAACAGCTTTTTCATTTACACATTATTTATTCGTCGTTTTCAATAGTTACAATAGTGAAAACATGAGTACACATATTTCAAAAAGGTATAAACATTTCAAATCATGTTATATTTTAAAAGTAGATAGTTCTAAATTCAATATTTTATCTAATGTCCAATTAAAACCACGTCTGGTGGACTTCTCATAGGACTTAATAATTTTTGCAAAGGTATCCTCAACATGTTCAGATAAGTTTTGTTTCGTTAATTCAAGTATAGTTTTTGAATGGAAATAGGGTGTGGCAATCTCTAATACACCCTCCTGTGTTACACGATATACAACAACTTGTACACTTGCATACCATTTCATCGATCTTTTAACTTGAATCTGGTAGTTTAATTCGTTTAAAACGTCCGAATGAATACTATTAAAAAATGTGTTAAAGTCTGTAACATTCTCCTCGTTAGAGTTGATTACAGTTTTAGTAAATATGTTTAACGCATTTTGCCTTTTAAAATGCTTAACCTTCTCAAAAAACATATCTTTTAAAGAGGATGAATTATCAATTTTGCATCTAACTCTCTGTGAAGTTTTCAAATGATATAAAAAATCGGAGTTGGGATTGAATATTTCGCTACGCTGAATACATTTATCCTTTTTGGAGGACTTGTGGATCTTCATGTGTTTTAATAAGTCATACTTTCTTGAGAACGTTTCACCGCACGATTCACATTTATGTTGGGAAGGAATCTTTAAATGGGATAGTTTATGACGATTCAAAATAGCCTTTCTAGAGAATGCTTTTTGGCAGATGTCACATATAAATGGTCTTTCTTCTGAATGAATCATCAAATGTTGTTTTAAATTGCCTTTTCGTGAAAAAGATTTGCTGCAAACAGTACACAAAAAAGGTGGCTTCTGTTTCTTCAGTTCTGATGAGGAGGATTCCGCTTCATCATCTGAAACGGGTTCTACTTTAGGTTGTACTATTAATCCCATGTCTTGATCATTTAATCTTGATGAAAAATATTGATTATTCAAACTTGATACATTATCGCTTAACATAGTAGAATGTCCATCTTGAAAACTAGCCATATTATCTTAAGTGAAAAAAGCGTCTTCACACACTCAAAAAATAGCAAACACTAATGAAAAAGTCTCGTTTCATTCAATTTTATATATAATCATAGGGGGCGCATGTTAAAAAATTATTACGATAGTGCAAATCATGTAATATGATTTGGTGCAAAAAATTTCAGAAAAACACGTGGCATAAAAAAGTATGTGTAGGAAGTTCACAGGAAGTGAATCAATCCAAAGGTTTTTATGTAATGTTTAAAAAGTATATGATTCATCACGTTACGTTTTTGAATTCGTCATTCTAAGGTTTTACACATTAATTTTATTATTTCAGTGAAATATATGACAAACCAATGGTTTAATTCAAACTAAATTTATTAAACTGTATAAAAGAATGAGTTGAAGTGAAGCAGTAGTTTTAAAATTCATTAGAACTAGTGTAGAATCATCAAATAATTATCTATTGCAATAACAAACTATGATTTGATTCAATTTATAATAATTGATAAATAGAAAATCTGACAAATATTTCAAACTTTCATTTAAAATCTGTAAACAAGTGGAATAATCTCTTCAATAGTTATCAATATTTACATATTAGCTATTTTCTGTTGAAAAAAGCTGATTAGACTTATCGGATGTTTGTGATAGATAGTGAATAACGTTGATAAGAGGGTTTAGGAAATGTATTTCAGACGATTCAATGAATATGATATGGTTCACAAGAAAAAGTATAATTTTAAAATTAGGTAATAGGATTGATACTGGTAAAAACAATGTTTAATTCAAATCGTTTGGTAGCCTTCTAATCGTTCAAAAAAATGACTTGCCTTATTAAAGAAATATAAAAATTAATTATTTCTTCAATTTAAACATAAATTATATTAACTTCCCTAGTATAAGAAAGAGGAAGAGGTAGGTATTTTTTTAAAATATATAGTGTTCAAAAGTAATTCAGTAATTGTCGGGGCGCGGTTTGAATAGTGGATAGCTTATCAGTTACAAAAAATGAAATTTGAATGGGAGTTCGCAGGTTCGAAACCACGGCTTTCTAAAATGATCATACATTTGTGCGTAAAATAATCAAACTCTCATTCACAAAATCGATAAAATCAGTTAAACTAAAAATCATACACATTAAAAAAAATTCGCAGAGTGAGCAGTTAAAATAGGTATTAATGAGTTATCTTAAGAAACCAACCTCTCTTTGCGCATACAGAAGGGGGAATACAATTTTTTATTTTGAAATATCTAAATTCTAAACATATAGACATAGTTTCTTGGCTCGATTAGTTAAGTCTTCAACATATCATCGAGCCAAGAGACTATTTTGCAGGTTCAAACCTTCCTCAAAACTTTTCAAAAATAAAATACTATTTTCAATAATAAATTCGCACTACCGCATACAGATGGCAGCATCAAAAATTTTTTTCAGAAAACATAGGACTTTTTTATCTTCATTCAAATTCTAAGACAATTCAGAAAAAAAAAAAAAAAAAAAATTAAGCCCCCCCCTAAAAATAAGCCCCCTAAAAAAATAAGCCCCTCTAAAAAATTTAGGCTCCTCAAACTCCCTTTCGAAAATACCTGCATCTCTATGTTATAGTATGATATTTCCATTTCTATCTATGTCAATTTGAAGAAAAAAAAATTAAGCCCCCTTAAAAATAAGCCCCACTAAAATATTTAGGCCCCCTCAAACTCCCTTTCGAAAACACATAACTCACTATGTTATAGTATGATATTTCCATTCTAATACTAAATCAATTCGAAAAAACAAATATTAAGCCCCTCAAAAATTAAGCCCCCCTAAAAAATTAAGCCCATCGAAAAATTTAGTGTCTTCATACTTCCTCTCGAAAAGACCTATGTTATAGTATGATATTTCCATCTCTACTCTAAGTCGATTCGAAAAAAAAAAAAAAAAGCCCCTCTCAAAAATTAAGCCCCCTCCAACATTTAACCCCTCCTACTATAGGATAAGTCTCCCAACAGGTGGATTCCACCCTCCTCCTCCATCCACAAGGTGGATTCCACCCACAAGGTGGATTCCACCCACATCCACACAATCCGCAATCCGCCTTATGGGGCTGAACTCTCCTTCTTCCCCTACTTACACATTATTTATTCGTCGTTTTCAATAGTTACAATATCGAAAACATGAGTACACATATTTCAAAAAAAGGTATAAACATTTCAAATCATGTTATATTTTAAAAGTAGATAGTTCTAAATTCAATATTTTATCTAATGTCCAATTAAAACCACGTCTGGTAGACTTCTCATAGGACTTAATAATTTTTGCAAAGGCATCCTCAACATGCTCAGATAAGTTTTGATTCGTCCATTCAAGTATAGTTTTTGAAAGGAAATAGGGAGTGGCAGCCTCTAAGTCACCCTCCTGTGTTATGCGATATACAACAACTTGTACACTTGCATACCATTTCATCGATCTTTTAACTTGAATCTGGTAGTTTAATTCGTTTAAAACGTCCGATTGAATACTATTAAAAAATGTGTTAAAGTCTGTAGCATTCTCCTCGTTAGAGTTGATTACAGTTTTAGTAAATATGTTTAACGCATTTTGCCTTTTAAAATGCTTAACCTTCTCAAAAAACATATCTTTTAAAGAGGATGAATTATCAATTTTGCATCTAACTCTCTGTGAAGTTTTCAAATGATATAAAAAATCGGAGTTGGGATTGAATATTTCACTACGCTGTATACATTTATCGTTTTTGGAGGACTTGTGGATCTTCATGTGTTTTAATAAGTCATACTTTCTTGAGTACGCTTCACCGCACGATTCACATTTATGTTGGGAAGGAATCTTTAAATGGGATAGTTTATGACGATTCAAAATAGCCTTTCTAGAGAATGCTTTTTGGCAGATGTCACATATAAATGGTCTTTCTTCTGAATGAATCATCAAATGTTGTTTTAAATTGCCTTTTCGTGAAAAAGATTTGCTGCAAACAGTACACAAAAAAGGTGGCTTCTGTTTCTTTAGTTCTGATGAGGAGAATTCCGCTTCATTATCTGAAACGGGTTCTATTTTAGGTTGTACTATTAATCCCATGTCTTGATCATTTAATCTTGATGAAAAATATTGATTATTCAAACGTGATACATCATCGCTTAACATAGTAGAATGTCCATCTTGAAAACTAGCCATATTATCCTAAGTGAAAAAAGCGTCTTCACACACTCAAAAAATAGCAAACACTAATGAAAAAGTCTCGTTTCATTCAATTTTATATATAATCATAGGGGGAGCATGTTTAAAAATTATTACGATAGTGCAAATGATGTAATATGATTGGTGCAAACATTTCAGAAAAACACGTGGCATAAAAAAGTATGTGTAGGAAGTTCACAGGAAGTGAATCAATCCAAAGGTTTTTATGTAATGTTTAAAAAAGTATATGATTCATCACGCTACGTTTTTGAATTCGTCATTCTAAGGTTTTACACATTAATTTTATTATTTCAGTGAAATATATGACAAACCAATGGATTAATTCATACTAAATTTATTAAACTGTATAAAAGAATGAGTTGAAGTGAGGCAGTAGTTTTAAAATTTATTAGAACTAGTGTAGAATCATCAAATAATTATCTATTGCAATAACAAACTATGAGTTGATTCAATTTATAATAATCGATAAATAGAAAATCTGTTCAAACTTTCATTTAAAATCTGGAAACAAGTGAAATAATCTCTTCAATAGTTATCAATATTTACATATTAGCTATTTTCTGTTGAAAAAAGCTGATTAGACTTATCGGATGTTTGTGATAGATAGTGAGTAACGTTGATAAGAGGGTTTAGGAAATGAATTTCAGACGATTAAATGAATATGATATGGTTCACAAGAAAAAGTATAATTTTAAAATTAGGTAAGAGGATTAATACTGGTAAAAACAATGTTTAATTCAAATCGTTTGGTAGCCTTCTAATCAATCAAAAAAAAAATGACTTGCTTATTAAAGAAATATAAAAAATTAATCATTTCTTCAATTTAAACATAAATTGTATTAACTTCCCTAGTATAAGAAAGAGGAAGAGGTAGGTGTTTTTAAAAATATATAGTGTTCAAAAGTAATTGTCGGGGCGCGGTTTGAATAGTGGATAGCTTATCAGTTACAAAAAATGAAATTTGAATGGGAGTTCGCAGGTTCGAAACCACGGCTTTCTAAAATGATCATACATTTGTGCGTAAAATAATCAAACTCTCATTCACAAAATCGATAAAATCAGTTAAACTAAAAATCATACACATTAAAAAAAATTCGCAGAGTGAGCAGTTAAAATAGGTATTAATGAGTTATCTTAAGAAACCAACCTCTCTTTGCGCATACAGAAGGGGGAATACAATTTTTTGTTTTGAAACATCTAAAATCTAAACATATAGACATAGTTTCTTGGCTCGATTAGTTAAGTCTTCAACATATCATCGAGCCAAGAGACTATTTTGCAGGTTCAAACCTTCCTCAAAACTTTTAAAAAATAAAATACTATTTTCAATAATAAATTCGCACTACCGCATACAGATGGCAGCATCAAAAATTTTTTTCAGAAAACATATGACATTTTTATCTTCATTCAAATTCTAAGACAATTCAGGGAAAAAAAAAAAAAAAATCACCCTTAAAAATTAAGCCCCCCTAAAAAATAAGCCCCTCTAAAAAATTTAGGCTCCTCAAACTCTCTTTCGAAAATACCTACATCTCTATGTTATAGTATGATATTTCCATTTCTACGCTATGTCGATTCGAAAAAAAAAAAATTAAGCCCCCCTAAAAAATAAGCCCCACTAAAATATTTAGACCCCTCAAACTCCCTTTCGAAAAGATCTAACTCACTATGTTATAGTATGATATTTCCATTTCTACTCTAAGTTGATTCGAAAAAAAAATATATTAAGCCCCCTCAAAAATTAAGCCCTCTCCAACATTTAACCCCTCCTACTATAGGATAAGTCTCCCAACAGGTGGATTCCACCCTCCTCCTCCATCCACAAGGTGGATTCCACCCACATCCACACAATCCGCAATCCGCCTGATGGGGCCTAACTGTCCTTCTTTCCCTACTCTCGTGAAAGA
>CAWVRF010001489.1:0-150775 GCA_963932465.1 Maratus speciosus | reverse complement strand
AATTACACTTTTGACATCTGCAGAAGTTCCAGTTCAACAATCAACCGACCGCCTGTTACCCCCAACAGCGCAACCGCGGGGACGTAGATATGGGATAAGTGGTTTCCTTGTTCGATGGTTTTAGAGATAAATTCGAGGATAAATTTCAGCAAAGATGGAGTATTTTGGGGTTTGGCTTTTCAAATCATCCATAGCCGGAGACTGGAAGAAGGGATTTTGTTGCGTTAGGACACCCAAACCGTATATCCCATCTTTCAGTAGAAGAGAAGAAGAAAACAAAGACATTTTATGCAGTTCCGGACATTTTTGGACATACATACCAGCAGCACGAACTCAAAGTTTAGAGAGTGTGCAGAGCATGGTAAAAAATGGACGAATTTACTTACTTCGACGATTCGAGCTTACACAACATTATATTGGGAAGCCATATTTGCACCATATCACAACATTGAGCTCTGAAGGGTTGATATTGGTATTGTTTATGATGGCCGATTATCTACAAGTTGGATATAGAAGACCGGAGTGGGATGGGGTGTCCTCTGTAGGGTCTTTCAAAGGGAACCTAACCCGTATTTACGCAAGGTTCGAAGAAAACTAGGGACAATTTCGAATAATTAGACTGACGTGCGCGATTGGATCGAACTCAGCACCCCCCCCCCCCCCCCGTCTACCATCTTTGAGAACAGAACCTCTCGTGCAGCTGTCAATGTCGAGATTGTCGGACATTAGCTTATCTTAAATTTCTTGCGCTAATTTTTTTTCTCCTTTTTACTTGATGTAGTTAAGAAATCTTTCCAGGATTGAAAACTTTCTATTTTCGGTATCGTATAATTTGTGTCATTTGTCTTTGTGAGGTGTACTGGATTCTAAACTGTACTATGTTTAAAATTCAATAACTTGCAAATGGTGACAATTATTAAAAGAAATTCTTGCAGGAGAGTTATGTAAGGTATCAGAAGTATTTTTACTGCGGTTCTTGGTTTTAGTTCCAAATAGCAGAGATAGGTGGCAAGCAATAAGCGGTCAATGGAGGTCTAAACTGAAATCCCCTACACTGTTAAAAATTTTGCAGCATTCTGGCAGGTCATTCGACCGTTTTATAAAAAAACGGTTTCTTAACCATAATTTAACTATATTCAGACCATTAAATGGCCAATAATATGGTCAGAATAGTGTTAAAATTACGGTTGTGTAACCGTTTTCGGAAAAAACGGTCAAATGACCTGCCAGAATGCTGCAAATTTTTAACAGTGTACACTATTAAAAATTTGACTGAGCACCTATGGCACTAGATGTTGTCTTTATAGTGCTTGTGTGGTTATACATTGCTGGCATAATTGTCAATTCAGTATAAACTTGATTGATTTTCACGAATATGATTTAATAAAGCATACTGCTGTAATCTGAATTGACTATAAACCTGTTTGTTTCTTCAATAAATCATCGATATTTATATTGTAATGTGAAATTGTAAAACTGCAGTATAATAATTGAAAAAGTCATTTGTAACGCGAGCAGCTAGTGGATTTGGTCTGCCCCTCGGGTTTGTACTATCACTCTAAAGCGTAAGCTGAGTCCTCGAGGTGGTCATCCCTGCATGCAGCGCCATCTATAGTTGCTATTTGGAACTAAAGCCGGGAATCGAGGTAAAAAAAAAACTACTGACATTTTACATTACCTTCCCGCCATTTTTTTTTTTAATAGCTGTCAGCATTTACAGGTTATTTAATTTTAAAAACAGTCAGTCCATTTTAGGACACTCGGTATATGGAGTGCGATCGAAGGAAATTGAAAAATACCTTGCTCTATGAATTTCTTCTACAATCGTTTTTCTTACTTCATTGGCAAGAAGGTTCATAATTTCATCCTGAATATATTTACGCCATTTATCTTTTTCACTTTAAATAATTTTCATTTTTGCTCTTTTCAAATTTGCTGTCGATTACATGATTTAATTTTAAACGTCTCTCAAGTTTCTTTTTGCGAATGCATGCATTCCTGTATTCTAGACTATTTTTATGCTCAAGAATTTTAGGATTAATTTCTTCCACTTAAGAAACCCACAATCTGGATTGGCTAACTTTGGAGGGCGATCATGATAACTGGTGAATAATAAACAGAGAAAACAAAATACAGGGTGTCCACTCTCAACGGTGTCCAATGGCTAATTCCTAAACCGTTAGTCATAGACATATAGTTCCAATTACAAAAATGTTTTAAATCAGGTAAAGAAATATTTTAAAAACGATTTGGGTCAATAAAAACATTTCTTAAAAAATTACGAAATATAAATTTTTATACGGTCCCCGGGTAACTATAAGTTATATTTAGTAAAATTTTTCTGTTACACTGACAAGTAAGGCAAAAAAAGCCGTTATTCTACGATTAAAATTAACCGAGTAATAGCTGTTTATAGTTGGAGCATATTTTTTGCTGCAAATTAGGGGTAATTCACAAATTTAGTAGAAACATAATTTCGTCAGATATATTTAAAAAAAATGTTGAGAGTAAAATTAACACTGCAATATTTTTTTTTTTTTTTTCAACTTTGACAATTTAAGATTTGCGAAAAATCCTGACATGATGGTTAAAAATTAAGTTAATTTTCGAATTCAGTGCTAAAAAATACATAAAATTTAAAAAAACACACCCATCGTAGCCTTGTGTTATCTAATCTAAAACTTTTTCTTAAATTTCTTGGCGGTAATTTATCCAAAATTTTTGTGTTATCCTGTAAAATCCTGTAAAGTAAGTGGTAACCACCGAAATTCATAATAATATTAGATTGTCATCGGATTTATGTCAATATGTAAAATTTAATCTCAATCGGATATTTGAAAGTGAGTTAAAGTTCGAGTACAAATTTTGAACTGTAAAAACATACATATAATCGTTGTAGTTAAATAAAAACTTATAAAAATAACATAATTTTTTGTTAAAAGAAATCGTGAAAAGAAACTGTCTCAAATCTTTAGAAAATAAAACATACGTTAAAATGCAATCATTTTAGCCAATCTGAAACTTAATTAACGTTAACTCACTCGTAATACTTGTAAGATTTTTTTTCAAACCGCAGATACACATGAAATAAGTTCTTCGAATGCTTTAAGCACTTGGTATATGAGCTCTCAAACCATGGCCTAGCTGATTTGTGTTCAGATGCGGGAAAGTGGTATAAGTCATGCATTTTTAAAGTTTCATAACTCGGTCAATTTTAGTGTTATATGTACGGGACTTTTTTTGTCTCACTTGTTAGTGTAATAGAAAAATTTTACTAAGTATAACTTATAGGACAGGAGGACCGTATAAAAATTTCAATTTCGTTATTTTAAAAAAAATGTTTTTATTGACCGCTTTTAAAATGTTTCTTTAGCTCATTTAAAACATTTTTGCAATTGGAACTATATGTCTATGACTAACGGTTTCGGAATTAGCCATTGGACACCGTTGAGAGTGGACACCCTGTATAGCGATTCCCTTAATTAAGTTATCCAATAAGCCGCAATTGCGGTTAATAATTTCTCCACTAGGTATAATTTTCTTGAACGTTAATTTGGAAAATTGTCATCCTTCTGCAACCGCAGATTTCATGTAATCAGCATTTCCATCCTGTGCTAGACCTTTTTTTAACAGTAAAGTAACGACCGAATGACTATAAGAATGATCCCATAATGTAATCAGAATAGGTTAGCAATTCATATTCACTGAGTTTGGGAGGTGGCAGAAACTTTCGTATACGATGTAAAAGGGGCCGCAGAGTGCAAAAGTTTAAGAAACACTGCAATAAGATATCACAAAAGCATACTATATAAATTTAAAAAATCAAAAAACCCGACTGCGTAAAAAGCGAACTAATTAATTATTTCTCATCAATAATTCATATTCACTGAGTTTGGGATGTGGCAGAAACTTTCGTATACGATCTAAAAGGGGCCGCAGAGTGCAAAAGTTTAAGAAACACTGCAATAAGATATCACAAAAGCATACTATATAAATTTAAAAAATCAAAAAACCTGACTGCGTAAAAAGCGAACTAATTATTTCTCATCAATAATTCATATTCACTGAGTTTGGGAGGTGGCAGAAACTTTCGTATACGATGTAAAAGGGGCCGCAGAGTGCAAAAGTTTAAGAAACACTGCAATAAGATATCACAAAAGCATACTATATAAATTTAAAAAATCAAAAAACCCGACTGCGTAAAAAGCGAACTAATTATTTCTCATCAATAATCATTTTTATATTACTTACCTATTTTTTTATTTACTTATATTGATGACTTTTAAGTTGTGTTTAATTTTTAGTTCCTATCTATAAACACTGTTTTGATGAGGCCTGATGTCTATGAAGGTTAGAGTTACAGTAAAGCTAGAGATCCTACCTGCACAACTAACAGGTTGCGTAATATTTAAACGGAGCATCTGACTGTAAAATAGTCAATGAAACATCGTCTTCATTTTGAAAGACCTATCCAATGATATGCCACTCAATATAGTGCGTAATTTTTTTTTCTTTTCTACCGCCATTTTGAATTTATAAAAAGAAAACCTAGCCTATAACCATCGGACGATTAAGACGAATCGATAGAGACCTCATTCATTAAAATCATCCAGCCGTTGTGATGTTTCGAGGGTATAAAGAAATCCACATATCCAGGTACGCGTGAAACACATAACCCTTCTTGGCAGTCGGGTAAAGCGGCTACATACGTGTTCTTGACCACTGCTGGTCACCACTCGGTGCACCTGAAAAGGACCACCACGGCATCCAAGCTACCAAGGGGACCATATTTCATATGCGCACGGTCTCGCAAAATCATCAAGTCTAAAAAGCTCAATGAAAAGTAAATGTGAACGATGCAATAACTTTGAAATGAAAAATGTACATTTTTTCATTGGGGAAAAAAAAATCCCAATATGTAAATATGTGCATTTTGTTTTACAAAAAAAATAGAATATCGAAGAGGGGAAAAAAAATTTCAAATGAAAATGATCGACGACAGAAAAAAAAATTAGTAGTACAAATTTGGCGCCCCTAAATTTCCGCGCCCGGGGCGACCGCCCCCTTCGCCCCCCCTTTCGCACGGTCCTGGTTAAACTTATCACATATCTCCCGAAATAGCTTATTTTCCCCGCCAATTATTTACTTGTAAAACGATTGTTGATTAATAATCACTTAATTTTTATAAAACCTAAATAATAGCCTAAGTCATGTGATTGTCATCAACAGTTCTGGGTTAACCGCTTCGCTTTTAATATGCAAGGCGGCCGTATTTAATCAAAATTATTTTTTCGAATAAAACTGCGCAAAAGTTGTCCTGATCGCAAAGAATTGTTGGTACTTTTATGTTAGCCACTCGCAAATCTCGCCAATAGTATTTTTTTTAACTTGCCAGTTCGTATTTTTTTTTATTTTTCGCGTAAATTAAAACAATGTTTTGATGTTGAAATTTAATTTCATGGTCTATGGTGTTATTTTTTTTTCTTAAAAAAATAAATAATAAAAGTTATGAATTTTAAATGTTTCAGTTTTAAAGTAAAGTTATTTATTTTAAATTAGTGAAAGGATATTATTTTAAAAGAAATTAATGAAATACGAAAAAATACGACGGGAACAATGTTTGGCGATTTATCACCTTCGAGCTTCGATTTCAAATAAAAACGAAATAAATCTTAGCCCTTTTCCCATTTCTAAGTTGTAAAAATTTATATTGCAGATTTTGTATTATGTTTATGATGATTGTACATAAAATGATAAGGCACATCTAAAATAGTGACCTTAGTGACCTTTAAAAAAGTCGTAGATTTATTTCGATTTCTTTTGAAAGGAATCTAAGTTTATAGGGTGTTTAAAGTATCACATTGTTTGAATTTTATTTTTATTTTTAATGTTCCATTCGTTTAACTTATTTGTTACAAAATTTAACATTAAATGTAGAGTTAACTGAATGAAATATCTTAATATGTGTCCCTTCTCGGGCTTAAACAATGTAGGAAATAAATTGTTTTCTTTGTTAATTTGTTCTGCAAATTATGTTTTTGTTTAATGCTAAAAATTTACAAGGATTTTTTTTCTGTTTTCATTAATATATAGTAAAATTTATTTTTAACGATATTGATAGTTGACACTTAGTGAGCGGGGATTTATCGAATTTCTTGTATCTTTACATTCTTCTATCTTTACAAGAAGAAAGTATTGGATTCGTGAAAATTTTCGACATCCGGTTTTCGCCGGATTTACACGTTTCAGGGGTCAGAGATTCCAAAAACATGTTTTTACAAATGTCTGTCTGTGAGTCTGTGAGTCTGCCTGTGAGCCTGTCTGTGTGTGACACAAATTTTGTGGACACACTATCTCAAGAACTAATGAACGGAATTTAATAAAACAAATATATTCAGGTAGTCCCTGATATAAATTGGTGCTGATTGTTTTTTTGGTGTAAATCGCCCAACAGGTGGCGCTGCTATGCTGCATTTTGTAGGATTTCAGCAATAACTCTATCTCGAAAACTATAGCACGGATTTTTATAAAACTTCAGATTCAGTATTCCTTGATATGAGTTGGTGCTGTTTACATTTTGGTGTAAATCGCCCAACAGGTGGCGCTGCTAAGCTGCATTTTGCAGGATTTACACGATTTCCGCAGTAGCTGTGTCTCATGAACTAATGCACACATTTTCATCAAACTTCAGATTCAGTTAGTCCTTGATATGAAATGATGCTGACTACGTGTTGTTGTAAATCTCTCATTAGGTGGCGCTGCATTTAGCGCGATTTCCTCAATAGATATATCTCAAGAACTAATGCACGAATTTTCACCAAACTTCAGATTCAAGTATACCTTGATTAATATTGCTGCTGATTATGTGTTGGTGCAAATCGTTCAACAGGTGGCACTGCTATGCTTCATTTGTCATGATTTGCGCAATAGGTCTATCTCAAGAACTAATGTACGAATTTCCCTCAAACTTCACATTCAGTTAGACGTTGACATAAGTTGATGATTAGGTTCTGATGTAAATCACCCTATATGTGGCGCTGCTATGCTGCATTTGGTTGGATTTATACGATTGTAGCGATAGTCATATCTCAAGAACTAATGCACGGAATTTCATCTTTTTAGAATTCTTATGATGAGCGTAGATTGCCATTTAATTTTGGCACAGTGATAACGAATTTTGAAGTATTGACATGTATGTGATAGAAGAAAGTTTTGGGATTGGTACATCCGACTAGTATGACATTCCTTTGGAAACATTCTTCCATTTGTTTTTGGGCATTAGAGTTTGACGCATAGTTTGGCGGCAGATTATTTTATGGAAAGTGGTAGACGGAATAATAAAGAAGTACCAAAAATATTTAAAAAAATATTTTTTTTTGATAAGCATTCAATGGTCATCTTGAAAATATTGCCGAATTTTTTGAGTGCAATTCATATTTTTTCCAAAAACAATCCGTTATAATACATTAATTTAGCATGGGCATCAACCTCGATTATGAAAATTCAATGCTTTTTTTTTACGCATGTTAGAAAGCTGAAGCAAATGAATTTATTTAAAAATATGTAATTTTCTCTCTGTTTATTTTTCAACTAAATGGAACCAGAAAGAAAAACAAGTGGGTAAGTGTGATCATACATCGCACAAAGGGTTTCGTTTAATATTCCTTTCAAAACACTTTCTTTCAAAACGTCCAGTACATTTATCGCCATGGAATACCTTCTAAATTTTGGCAAACACATCCTAAACTATGTTAAAGTTTCAAACATATTCGCCTTGTTATATTTCCTAATTTTGTTCGCCCCCCCCCCCCAAATGCTACGATATATCAAATGACGGGTATCTGCCAAATTTAGAAAAGTGCCCCCCTTGGGGGGAGTGGGCAGATGGTCACCATGATTTTTGACGCGGCCTGATTTAAAAAATTTATGTTATGTTTTATAAGCCATATTAAAGTTTCAAACAGATCGTCCAGTTATATTTCCTAATTTTGTTCGCGGACCTCCCTCAACCCCCCCCCCTCCTCGAAATGCGACGCGCCCTTCTTCTTTATAATTTATTATCGTGTGTTATAAAGTATCTTAAAGTTTAAAACAGATTGAATTGTTAGATTTCCTACTTTAAATGAAATCGCGGTCTGTTAATTCCACATTCCACCATCAAGGAGCGCACTGTATTCTTAACAAAAGCGTATCTGAACGAAACTCCTTTACACAACCCATTAGTAGATATGTTACTCGAGGGGGTGGCGGTCTTCAGCAAGAATTTAAGATAATTGTTGAAATTACTATTCGGAAATAGTGGTAATTTAACTTTTGACATATTTATATTTAATAAGTATAAGTAGCATGTATCTGAGGACTCCATCAAAAAACGCATCTGAAACGGTATGAAACAAAAAAGAAATATTTTGCACCTCCCCCTCTCCCCACCTTCCCGAAATTTCACGCGCCATTTTTTATACACTTTTTCTAATGTGTTATAAACTATCGTAAAATTTCAAACAGATCGCCTTGTTATATTTCCTAATTTTAACACTAGAACGGCGGCAAGGGGTCATTTTGACCCCTGCCAAACGAATACGTGTCGATTCGAACCAGAAAACTTTTTATAATTTAAAATTAATATATGCTGCACAAAAATAACTTAAATAAATAAGTTAGATAGTTTTAAGTAAAAATTCTGATGTGAAATATTTTTATAAAACTTGAGTAAAATTTCCCGCCGTTCTAGTGTTAACAAAAATGTTAGTTCCACATTCCACCACCAGGGAGCGCACTCTATTCTTAACAAAACTGTATCAGAAGGAAACTCCGTTAAACAACCTATAAGTAGATATGTTACTCGAGGTGGTGGCGGTCTTAATAAGAAATTAAGATATTTGCTGAAATTACTATTAGGAAATAGTGGTAGCTAAACTTTAGACAATTTTATATTAAATAAGTAGCATATATCTCAGAACTCCCTCAAAAAGTCACCTAAAGCGGTCAGAAACGCTAATTTTTTAAATAGAAATCTAGCGCACCCCCCCCCCCCAACCTCCCCGGAATTTCGCGTATAATTCTTTCTTACACTTTATCTTATGTGTTATAAAATATCTTAAAGTTTCAAACAGATCGACTTGTTAGACTTCCTAATTTTAACAAAATCGCGTTATGTTAGTTCCACATTCCACCACCAGGGAATGCACTCTATTCTTAACAAAAGCATATCTGAACGAAACTCCTTTACGCAATCTTTCCGTAGATAGATGGGTCGGGATGGTGGCGGTCTTAAACAAGAATTTAAAATATTTGCTGCGGTAAAAAACGCTAAGATTTTAAAAATAATTCTAGCTCCCCCCCCCCCCCCCCCCTCGAAATATCACACTCCATTCTTTTTTACACTTTTAGGTAGATTTCGTAAGAAATACTACCTATTGCAGTCGTTACCATGGTGCGACTTTTGAAAAATTCCTTCATAACTTTTCATTACATGACCCCAGGAACCCAAAACCACCTCCACCTAAAAAGTTTATATATATATATATATATATATATATATGTATGTATGTACTAAATTTTGTCCGCACGATAAAAGTCGCAATTATGCACGGAACGTCTTCAAACTCGCCAACAACTTTAAGATAGCTAATTTCTCGGCGGGGATTGAAAATGAGCAAAATCGGTCCAAGGGAATGGGAATGGGGAAGGTTTAAAATTTTGAATACCGTCTTAACATGATTCTGATAAAACCAGCTTTTACACAACAATGGCAGGAAAAAATGAATATTTTTCGTTATAGCTGTTGCCAACAATTAAAAAAAAGCAATAAAATTCTCACCACAACAATTGCTTTTCTAATGCAGTGTTTTCACGTGAAAAATTAAATTAGATAAGCAGTTTGACGAATTCAAAACAAACTGAATATTACGTCATAAGTTTTCTAGAGCAAGATTTCTGCATGAAAATTCAAAATGAAATAAACAGTTTGACGAATTGAAAACAAATTGAATATTACGTCATAAGTTTTCTAGAGCAAGATTTCTGCATGAAAATTCAAAATGAAATAGTTTGATGAATTAAAAAAAAACAACAAAATATTGCGTCATATTGAAAATATAATGGACCATAGCAGGTGAATATGTAACGTCATTGAGTTTGAAGAAACGTATTAAAACATGATAAAAACCCGAGTATGGAAATATTAACATATTTTAACACTTTGAGGCTCTCTGAATTTGATTTAGCCATTTTTAAACCTGTTCCATATACATGCGTGTGTGTATATTAGAATTTTCACAAAATGTTTAGCTCCCTAGAGCTCATTCTTAGCGAAGGAACTGGGTTTATCTTTAATCTTGATTTAAGTTTTGTTGGTGAATTTAGTACTTAACTTCGAAATCTACCTCCGCCTGTAGGCCCGAGCCGGCAGGGATTTTTTTCTATGTGTTATAAACTATCTTAAAGTTTCAAACAGACTGAGTGGCGGTCTTAACCAATAATTCAAAATATTTCCTGAAATTACTATTAGAAAATAGTGGTATGAAGTAAACTTTCTGATGATGAATGAGTTATACTTATCTCATATCGCTGTTCAAAAAGCCCAGGCAAATTATTAGATTTCCTAATTTAAGTTAATTCGTCGTTAAATAAGCGTCTCTTCATTTTAATCGATGCATTTGATAGGAATAAACCGATTAATTAAATAATAATTAATATTTCAGCTTGTAATTAAGATAGGACTTAGATATGGGTATCAATGAAATCAGCGAGAAATTTGACATCGGGATGCCAAAAAATTAAATCAAAAAATTTAATATTTAAAAAGTTAAAATTTCGTATTAAAGTATGCTATTATGGAAAACCGCAGCGTCGTCATGTCTACCTGCTTTCCCGCCGAATTGAAATCTTTTTATTTCCTTGTCTTTCCAATTAAAGAAATTAAATTTTTATCGATCGATGTTTAGTGGATATTTTAACGCAGAAATGTGAACTTTATACCAAATGAAAGTAGATTTTTTTCTGCGTCTGTCTATTCCATTTACAAATTTCTCGCACCAATATTTTCTGATATACGATTTCGCTTTAAAATCTCCACTTCATTTTTCGGCTTAATTTCCTCCGTGGTAACCGTGCATTCGGCTGATTTTACTGGCAACCCTTAGGAGAAACACCGATGATTTCGAGAAAGTCCTTTTGAATTTGCGTTAAAAAGGTGGATTGGTTAATTTTAGAAGTTAATTAGCCCGTAATTCGGTTAATTACCAACTTTTTCAAAATTTTATGATTTGTTGTTTGATTGGAGGTGTTCAGCTATAAGTACCCAAAATTTCAAGTCTCTAACATGTATAGTTTCTGAGAACGGGCTCTGTGACGACAGACGGACAGACAGACAGACAGACAGACAGACAGAGGAGCGAGACGAATAGGGTTTCGTGAGATGAACGAAACCCTAAAAATGGAGCACTTTTTAAATTATCTTTTTGGTCTTTTACTTGATTTCTCATCCTATAATCGTAAACTTATTAATTTGATGAAAGTGCATTTTTTATATTACACTCTTTTTTTTATATATATATTTCTCTACTTTTAAGTCTTTAACATGTTTCACTGTTGTAGTTTCACAGTGCTTTGGAATATTTTGGGGGCATTTTTGGCAGATAATTAAATCCATTGTCTCTTTAAACTATATACAATTGCACGAGTTACAAAGAATATTTTGCGATTTATCACCTATGGCCGCAAAATTAAAAAATACCTTAAAATTTTTTGAAATAATTTATAATTAAGTTGTAAAAATATTATAATGTTGTATTGCCATCATCATCGGAAGCATTGTACATAATATACGTATACATAATTTCAACCTATCAGGCAGGGGTTTAAAAATCAATTGCAAAATTTCACCTTTGCTTACACAAACCAAGTTGAATTTAATAAAAGTGTAAAAATAAACAAATGCTAAAAAACTACCGAGCGCTGCTCGGTCTACCAGGTACTCTACTATAATGCGAGCAAAATTTGTGTGTGTGTGTGGTCTAATTCTGTTAAGACCATTGGGCTAAGTCACATGTTCGAGAAAATTCTACTAGTGGATCAGATTGGGGTCACTATGGGTCAAGCTAATTATATTTAAAAAAGACTCAAACAATTTTGAAATTTTTTTTTATTACATTGTTTCCCAGCGCGAGAAGACCATTGGAATAGATCACATGTTCGATAAATTTAGATTAGTGGGTCCCTTTTGGGTTACCGTGAGTCAAGCTAATGTTTTCTATAAAATGACTTTAAAGATTTTGACTAAATTTTTATTCTATCGTTTTAGGGTTCGAGAAGAGCATTGATTAGGTCGCATGTTTGAAAAAATTTGGTTAGTAGGTCATTTTGGATCACTATGCCTCAGGATCATGCCAATTGTATCTAAACAGCAAGAATGATATAGTGAGAATAAAATATTGAATTGAACACAAGGCTAATTTTGACCGAGCTTAGCTCGGTCATTTCTGCTAGTAATTGTATTATATAAGGAAAAAAAGAATTCCGTTACATTAGGTCTATAAAGAAAAATCGTTTGCGGTGAATTTTAATGATTTTATACTATTTAAAAAACATATTTAAATTTATATGTATATCACTGAAGTTCACTATAAGAGGCTGAAGAAAACGGTGTGCATTGAATTCATCGTTCATTTACAGGGACACTCAATACAGTACCTGTCTAATATGAACAATAACTCCTGGGAGTATGCTTTAAGTTACGGTATGTGTTTTTGAATTAAACTAATTTTTTGCCTACTGTGTGTGTATATTGTGTGTATAAATCAAGGTAGCACAAGCGATCTCGAGTACACTTCCGTTTATTGGCGGAAATTGCTGAAGGGGAATTTACAACTGTGCTATACGTTTTCTAAAACTAAATGTTATTATACTATTATATGTAGTATATACACAAAGCTGTAGATCATATACAGAGTTGCATAAATGAATTCGGATATTTTTTCAATTATTGATGGTAATTCCTGAAATTGAGTTTTCAAATGTATTATGCGGTTTCGAAATTGTTTACTTAGGCATCATCTTTGACCGTATATTAAACGGTGAATTTTGTTAAAATATTCTGGAAGTGTTGGAAAGAGTTTCACAATCTATGCTTCACACAGGATTTTTCGTTCTTGTTTTTTAACACTTTCCAACATAGTTGAAAAGTGTTTATGACTTCGGTTTGTCTATCTGCCGTCTGTCTGTCCGTGCTCTAACTCGCGTAAATATAGTCGGGCCGCAATGGCATTGGTATATCTTATTGATATTCAGTATGGCATATTCAGTATAGAAAATGAAGCTTGTAGCAGTTACAATTCCTTTACGAGCAAAATAATTCCGTTACATTACGTCCTGTGAGGAAAAATCGCTTGCGGTGATTTTTAATGTTTCACTATTTCAAACTCATTGAAATTTATATATACTATATATATACCGGGTGTCCTAAAAAGGACTGACTGATTTTAAAATTCAATAACTTGCAAACGGTGACAGATATTTAAAACATTCTTGCAGGAGGGTTATGCATAAGGTCAAAAGTTTTTTTACAGTGATTTTCTAAATTAGTTCGAATTACAAACAATAGATGGCGCTGTAAGCAATAGGCGCTAAATACAGGCTCGATTTTTTGGCCGATCTCTTCTTCCATGCGGAAAAAGGAGATTAAAATGTATTGAGTGGGTCCCGATGAACCAAAAATCGAGCCTGAATTTAGCGTCTATTGATCGCAGCGCCATCTATTGTTTGTAATTCGAACTAAAACCGAAAATTACTGTAAAAAAAAACTTTTGACCTCATGCATAACACTTCTGCAAGAATTTTTTTAAATATCTGTCACCGTTTGCAAGTTATTGAATTTTAAAATCAGCCAGTCCTTTTTAGGACACCCGGTATATATATCTTTGAAATACAGTACAAGATGCCTAATATACGATATTAGACCGGGAGGTGGCAGCACAGACGATCACCTCATTGAGTTCACGGCTGAAAATCCAGAATAGTTAAAAATTGATTCGCATATTAAAACGCAATCGGTCTGCCAAGTTATATCTTTGGTGGAAAACACCTGAAAACCCGATTTTAGTGATTGACTCGTACGTTTATCATTGTGTTTTCCTGCACCCAAAGTTACACTGTTAAAAATCTGCAGCATTTGCTGCATAGTCACTCCACCGCTTGTATGGAAAACGGTTACTTGGCTATATTATGGAGCATTCTCGTTGGTCAGAAAAGAGATTTCTATAATAGTGGCGGAGTGACTATGCAGCAAATGCTGCAGATTTTTAACAGTGTATGAAAACATGGAGGACTTTACCATTGTGTTATCCTGCACCCAAAGGTATGAAAACATGGAGGACTGGGTGCAGGAAAACACAATTTTAAAACTACGAGTCAACCGCTAAAATCTAGTTTTCAAGTGTTTACCACCAAGATATGACTTGGAAGACCGATTGCGTTTTAATATGCGAATCTATTTTCAGCCGTGAACTCGATGAGGTGATTGTCTGTGCTGTTGCCTATATAGATAGCATTAATATTTCATTTGCAGGGACACTCAAAAGAATTCTATTACATTATGGTCTACGGGGGAAATTTGCGGGGGGTCGTTTGCGGTGTATTTTAATTCATATATCTCTGAGGTGCACTGCAAGTTATTTACTATGTGCAACCATTCAGCATTGATATACAGGGACACACAAAATAATTCGGGTACAGTACTCTCTATGAACAATAATTGCTGGAAGTGCGTTTTCTTTTGTGGTACGCATTTTTAAATTAAACTTTTAAAAAAGTATTTCTTAGTGTGTATAAATTCTACACATCACATACAGGGCTGCACAAAACAGATGAACTATGAAGTACATTGGAAGTATTTTGGTAATTGTTGAAGGGGAAATTTCAACTGTGCTATGCGTTTTCTCATTGAATTAAATTTTAGCATACTATGTATTATATGATAAATCTATAGTTCATATACAGGGCAAGTTTATATTTATATGCATATATATTTCTTTTCTTATCGGGGGGCGACAGTAAATTCTGAAAAAGCAGAATGAATCCCTGTTTTCTAGTTTTTTTTTACTTTTGATGGGAATTGGTGAAATTGTGCTTTCAAATGTGTCACGCGTTTTACAAATTGTTTATTTAGACACATTTTTTAACCTTATTAAACTGTGAAGTTTTATTATAAAATTCTAAATGAGTCGGAAAGTGTTTCATAATCTATGCTTAACGCATGATTTTCCGATCTTGTTTTTTTATGAGTTAATAAAAGAAAAAATTTTGTTCGATTTTAAAAGTACTCTTAGGCTAATGTCAGACGGACGTCTTATTGCTCGCTTTTTTCCTTACATATTATCCCTACACAATGCCGCTAGCATATTGTAGGGATATAATACGTAAGGAAAAAAGCGTGCAAAAAGACGTTCGTCTGACATTAACCTTAATATTCATATTTTAAATAATTTGTTTTTTAGTGCAAAATTTGGAATTGAATCATGCGGTCATTTTCTCGGAAATTATAAAACAAGTGGGTAAGCGTGATCACAGATCGAACAGAGAGTTTCGTTTAATATTCCTTTCAAAACACATTATCCTTTTACAAAATCTGTTAGTTCCACATTTCGCAACAAGGGGGCGCACTCTATCCTAAACAAACCTGTATCCGAACGAAATTCCGTTTTACAACCTATTCGTAGATATATTAGTTGAGAGGATCGGGCTCATAGCACCCGAGATAGGTAGGCGCCCCCTGACTGTAAAAAGTAGAACTAAAATATCTAAGGCTATGGTGCATAATATGAAAGAGTTGTCAAAGGGGTGTCGGCAAAAGTTAGAAAAGTGCCCCCTGGGTGAAAAGGGAAGAGGATAAAAAATTGCTTAAAATGCACAAATATTATTAGGTAAATAATATAAGACGTTTTGAAAATTTTATGATTTGTCGTGTTATCGCAAGTGTTCAGCTGTAATTATACAAAATTTCAAGTCTTCAACTTAATTAGGGGCTCAATTAAAAAGAAAAGCTTAAAATACACAAGTTAGAGACCGAAGGGGTAAATATAAGACTTTTTGAAATTTTTATGATTTTTCGTGTGATTGCAAGTGTGCAGCTGTAATTATGCAAAATTTCAAGTCTTCAACTTAATTAGGGGCTCAATTAAAAAGAAAAGCTTAAAATACACAAGTTAGAGCACAGAGGGTTAAATATAAGACTTTTTTCAAAATTTTATGATTTGTCGTTTGATGTGAGGTGTCCAGCTATAAGTATGAAAAATTTCAAGTGTCCAATATATGTAGTTTCTGAGAACGGGCTCTGTGACGGACGGACAGACAGACAGAGCAGTGAGACGAATAGGGTTTCGTCAGATGAACGAAACCCTAAAAACAAACTAGATCAATCTGTATCTTTTAAATCGAGAATCAAGTGTCTATAACATAGGCAGTTGTTTTCTTTATAGAATTTAGAATGCCGTCGCAAGAAGGATTTTAAATTTATCAACAACTTAAAAGATTGTCAATTATATTTTTCTCTCGCAAATGAAACTAAGTAAAACACTATATGTATAGCTTTGGAATGGCATATCTTTCTTTAAGCGAACACGATAACGTAATTGGTTTAAATATGAAGCCGAAACAGAATGGAAAAATGAACGGCAGAAACAAAAACCGAAAATAAAGTTGCCAGTCAAGGTTACGAGCGGCAGTTAGAGGAAGATCAAATAACAAATAAATCAACTTTTAACACCTTCTTTTAATATTGTTGAACACAATTGAAAAGTATTTTTGTATTTGGTTTATCTTTCTGCATATTTTTTGCCATTCTAAATTTCATAAAAATGTCTGGATTGAAGCGAAATTTACATATATATGTTTTTAGAAGAATTCTAAAGCGTTCACAATAAAAAAAGAATACTGACTGTAGAAGTTTTCGTTTGGTCGTTTGAGAAAGCATTTTATAAAATTATATATTGTGATCCATTTGCAAATATTTTTTGAAATATTTTGTAATAAGGTTGGCTTTTTTTTTTTTTTTTCAAATATTAATGAAATTCAAATTTACATTGCCATTCAGTGGCAATTTGAAATGCATTTGGTGAATATGAACACTGTAACCACAATTTTATGTCTAATTAATGGTCTAGAATTGTCATTTCGCACACACACACGCACACGGAAATCCATAATGTGCTCCCAGAGTTGCAGAAATTCCTCCAGGAAAAAATTCTGAATTCCAACTGATACATTTTCTTTGTTATTTATATATTTAGACCAGTGGTTCCAAACCTTTTTTCGGTCTCTAAAATCATGCACCTACCCCCCTCACTCTTCTATAACATATAACCTTTATTACTTAAAAAAATGTATTATTAGTCATATGAATTAATATGAGTTGTAATTTTCCAACTGGGCGAAAAGGTATGGGCCAGGATACGAACCAGGTACTAGAGATCTGCACGGGCTGTCCCGTGGCCTGAATTTCATTCACGGCACACTGGCCGGGCGGGGCCTAGTGACTACTCTTTACGGGCCGGGTCGGGTTCGGGCCTTACTTTTTTTTCGGAAGAATCGGGCCGGGCCGGCCCAAACTTATTTTTTCTGCACAGAGCCGGGACTGGTTTCTTTCCTAGTCTTCACGGCCCAAAATTTTCAGTCCTAGTTCTGAGCCAGCCCGCATGAAAAGCATTGTCTCGGCGTGGCCTGTCCGTTCAAAGGTCAGTGAATTAATCCTGACCTAAAGATTTTTACAAAAAATGCATACATTTTTAAATCACCATTATTGTACAATTAAACATTAACATTTACTATTTTTAAAGAATAGTAAATTTCAACCCTTATTAAAATATAGCTAAATTAAAATGTAGTAAAACCTGTGAAAAAGAACCGCCTATGACGGAATCCTATTTTAAACTGAAAAACGTGTTGATCCATGCAAAATTTATATACTAATACGTAAGAAAAGAATATATAAAATACTAGAAAACAGTAATTCTGCTTTTTCAGAATTTAGTGTTGCCCCCGATGAAAAAAATATATATGTATATATATAAATAGTACAAAACATATTTCAATTTTAAGCACACACTTTTATTTTATGTAAAATGACGTCATTCGCATCCGCTTAAGAATTCCATATTTACGATCCACTCTTAAACATCTGCAGTAAAGCATGCATAGGATGTCACTATAGCAAAATAATACACAAATGCAGCAAAAAGATGCCGTTATTAAAGCAACTCGACAAAAAAAAAAAGGCTATCTAATGATTCATAGGCCTTCATTTGTCTGTAAATATAGTTTATAACAGCTCCATGTTTTAACAGAAATTATTCGTTTATATTTTTTCAAAAATATTTTAATTACATTTTCTTTCGGTTGTTATGAGAAAATGGCAACAAAAAGATATAATTGCTATTTTTCGTGTTTTTCTACTATTTTCCCTTTACTTTCTACAGAAATGGAGTACTTGAGTCGCCAAAATTAAACAAATGGTGCTAAAAACTACAAAAAAATTAAAATTTCAAAAGTAAATGGAGATAAAGTTTTCAAACAAATTGCATTTAAAAGTACATTTTTTTCCAATACGACGGTATAAAATTGAAAATGTGCGATGCTTAGAAATTAAAAAAGTTGCTATAGAGCATTTAATCGTACAACGAAACATCTGCTTTCTAAAGCTGCCTTCTGTAAAGTAACGTTATTTTTTGGATACACAAAATAAGCTGGGAGAAAGAAATAGCATACCGTACCGGGGGCTAATAATACATTTACACTTGCTAAGAAGGGAACTTGTCTATAAAGCATTTTTTTTTCTTTTCTATGTAACTGAGTCTTGTCTATAACGCATTTTTTTTTTCTTTTCTATGTAACTGAGTGTTAGAAGATTTTACTGTATAGTAATTTTCAGATTTTTAACTTCAATACATGGAATAGGGATTAACAATATTAATGATAGCTGAAACATTTACATACAAGAACTAGCGATTCACTAAAAAAATAAATATCGCAGCCAGCGGCACTTCTATAAAAATGAAGATCAGAAACATGAAAATAAAGTTAAGATAAATAGTTTTGGCCAGAACTCCTCGTACGGGACAAATTTTTAACCAAATCGACGTAAAAATCAATGTTTTGTAGAAATTCACTCGGGCCGAGATTTGAACTTTTTTCCGGGCCGGGCCGGGTCGGGTTCGGGCCGAACTTTTAGCTGTTATATCGGGACGGGCCAATAATTTTTTTCTACGGGCCGGGCCTGGAAATTTCGGCCCGTACAGACCTATACCAGGGGTCACTTGGCTGAAGCTAACAATGCTCTGCCAACTGAGCTATCCCGGACGAATTTGCAGGACCCAATTCACCCAGCTAACCTTATTGATCATAGCATCTGGTCTGATATAAGAATCAGCTCAACAGGATAAATTGCATGTAATGGAAATCCAGTAAACACTGGATAGGTAATTAATTATACTAGGTTAATTTTAACACAATTATTCTAATTGATAAATAGATCATATGAGTTGTAATTTTCCAACTGGGTGAAAAATCCTGGCCCGCACTTTTTTGCCTAGTTGGAAAATTACAACTCATATGATTTATTTACTGTTTAGAATAATTGTGTTAAAATTAAACTAGCATATGAATTAATCCTAAAGGAGAATTAACAATGACAAGTTATTTCATAATTTGTTAGCTTAGCAATCAGGTAAAATTTTATTGCCAATATGGTTTTGACATAACTAAATAAAGACAATGGACATACTCTTCACTTTTATATCTAGAAGACATTTGATGTTCTTCGCCCAATTACCTAGTTTTCAAACAAAACTGTTATATATGGTCTCCATCTTTATCTTCAAAATTTCTTGAAGTGACTCTCACATTTGACATTAAATTTAAAAGTTTTGGTACATTTTAAAATTGGTTTTATTACTTCATTAAGAACAGGTGGAAATTGTTTTGACGCTAAGATCTCTTTAAGAATAATATAAGATCTATTTCTGGATTCTTATCCTTAGCAATTTTAAGCAGCCATTTCTCTATCACATCATATAATACGATAGGCTTCTCTGTTAAAAGTAATCGCCAGTTGACAGCCATGTGTAAACTGATTTTAAAATGTTTATATCACAATCATAATGTATATTTATAAAATGTGCATGCATGAGGCTTGCACAAGAGCCGTAAGACATTTCCATCTGTGATAACCGTTTGGGAATTTATTAATTTTATAAAATTGGTAATATCTCGTTTAGATTTTGCAAATATTTCTTAGGATGGATGTTTTCAAAACAATCACTTTTTGAAGTAGTTTCATCTCGTAAAAAGTTTGTTGAATAGAAGAATGGTGTCTAAATATCGTCAAACCTTTCTCATACAATTACTGTATTACGGTTGGTTGTAATTGTATTTTGAACTTTTGTAGGGGGACCTTTAGAAAAATTGAATAAAAAACTTATTTTTAATACTTTCGAAAATAGTTGAAAAGTGTTTGTGAATTCAGTTTGTCTGTCTGGTCGTCTGTGTGAGCTCTAACTCGCATAAATATTGTCGGATTGTCGTATAATATATATATATACAGTCGAACCTCGTTATCCCGACACTCTAATGACTAGTAAAAATTGTCGTCATAAGCGGAGTGTCGTGGTAACCGGAGTTGGAGAAACATATCTTTATAAAAAGCTATATTTTTAATTAATTTAAGACAATTTTAAATTCATAGCTGTTCTTGCAGTTTTAAGCAATAAAAATTATTATTAAACAAAATAAACACAAAAACAAAATTGAAAAGAATAAAAATCAGATTTATGATGACTTTTCTTTATTGTTACGTGAAATATTGATGAATTAAGGTTTGCTTATTCCTAGATGTGCTTCCTACAATTCTTTTTTCAATATTATACAATTAATTGTAATTAATAGTCGTTGTTTCAGAAACGGATGTTAGATAATTTCTGATCATTTCAAAGCAATGCAATGCTACGGTTTTAGTCGGATGCAAAAATGCCGTGCAACCACAAGAAAGGGCCGTCTGACCAGAACAAAAACACAACAATACGTTTATCTGAAGCTTAAGTGGGTTATTCATTGGGTGTGGGTTTATTTATTCAGATAAAGGATTGAAGTAAAATTTCTCATTTATCTGAATGGGTATTTTAGACACTTTTGTGAAAAGTTTGGCTACAACATTTCTTACCGCTTCATTTCCGTGCTTATAAAATGGATTATGAAAATGGACAATTTTCCTAAACTGTCGGGATATCCGGAGTTGAAAATTATTCAACAACGTAAAATGCGGATTTTATTTACATTAAAATCATATACAGAAAATCGGGACTTTGAAAAACTGACGTGATAAGCGGAGTGACGTGAAAACCGGGTGTCGGGATAACGAGGTCCGACTGTATATATATTGAAGTTTAGCACGGTATGTTCGGCATTGTAAATGAAGTGTGTAGCATAGCATGCATAATTCGTTTACAAAGCTAAAAAAAGAATGGCGTTACATTATGGCCTATGTGGGGTAAAAATCGTTTGCAGTGTATTTTAATTATGTAAAACTATTTCAAACATTCTGAAATTGATATCCATCATGGGGGTGCACTACAAGATACTTAATAGAAAATAGGATAGACAACAATCCAGTATGAGCAATAATTGCTGGAAGTGCGTATCCTGAATGTGTTGGAAAGTGTTTCGTAATCTATGCTTCGTAATTCATGCATGCGTTTTCTTTCTTGTTTCATGTTATTTTAAAAATCTGCTTTTATTACTTTTATTTTTACGCTACAACATTACTTTTACAAAAAAAAAAAAACCCTAGAGAACAGGAATTCTGCTTTTTCAGAATTTAATATCGCCCCCGATAATATATATATATATATATATATATATATATATATATATATAATATGTATATAACATAGATGTCCCGATTATCCGAGTTAATCGAACTTATACCTTTGGAATGGATCCTTTTCTTCTGATGGACTGATGGCTTCTATTATTTTGAAACAGCCATTATAAATGAAGTGTTAGGTAAAGATGAAAGAGCAGTCGTAAAAAGTTAGAACTCTGATTTTCTGGTCAGAATGGGGGGAAAAAATGGCCAAAAATTTTTTAAAGCTTTAAAAAGTTAAAACTCTGATTTTCTGGTCAGAATGGGAAAAAAATGGCCATAATTTTTCTTTTTTAAGTTGGTCATTTTTTTTTCTCCATTCTGACCAGAAAATAAGAGTTCTAACTTTTTACGGCTGCTCTTTCATCTTCACCTAACACTTCATTTATAATAGCTGTTTCATAATAATAGAAGCCATCAGCCATCAGAAGAAAATATCTGGGTTAAATCGGCAACTCGGTTAAGCGGGACTCGGATAATCGGACTCTACTGTAGTTCAGTTTTAAGACTTAAAACACGCGATTTCATTATACATAAAATGACGTCATTCGCATCCGCTAAAGAATTCCTCATTTGCGATCCAGTATTAAACAACATCTACAGTAAAGTACGCATAGGACGTCACTGTCGCTGAATAATACACACATCCAAAAAGAGAGATTTCGTCATTCAAAAAACTCGACCCCCCCCCCCCCCAAAAAAAAAAAAAAAAAATCGCTATTTCATGATTTATATGCCTTCATTTGTTTGTAACATTAATATAGATACTTAAAATTAAATTTACTTTATAATAGCTCCATGTTTTATCAGAAATCATTCATTTATATTTTTTCAAAATAGTACGTATTTTAATTACACCTTTTTTTTCCAGTTTTTATGGGAAAATGGCAACAAAAAGATATAATTGCTATTTTCCCTTTACTTTCTACAGAAATGGAGTACTTGAGTTGCCAAAATTAAACAAATGTCGCTAAAAACTACAAAAAAAAAACTAATATCTCAAAAATAAATGGAGATGCAGTTTTCAAACAAATTGCATTTAAAAGTACTGTTTTTTTCTAATACGACGGTATAAAAATTGAAAATATGCAATACTTAGAAGTTTAAAAAATCGCAGTAGACAATTTAACAGTACAATGATACACCTGCTTTGTTTTACGACTGACTTATACAACGTAACAAAAAAAAGACAAAAATAAAATAACAAGGAATGAGTTAATATCAAATCTGGAACTGCCCTTTTAAAAATCAAATTACCCCTGGGGAGAAGGGAGGGGGGGTGTCACCCCTCATTGGAAATAACTGTGTTTTAAACTTTTCTAACATATAAATAAATTTTCCAAACAATAATGTTTTCAGGCTCTTTTATAATCTCAACTATTGGCGTGATTTTGCTTATAATTTCTTAATCACTATTTTATCTGTAAACATATACTTATCTTAAAACATAATTTATACCCTTTAAAATAATACACTTCCTTTGTCTGTCTAATTAATTATTTTTAGTTTCAATTATTTGAAAGTCTGGATATTGATTATCCTCTTAAAATTTAAAGTGAAAAAGTTCTTAAAAAACTAGAAAACTTCAACTTTTGCCACAAATTCAGACGAAACTGATAAAATAAGGTCAATTTCGCTGATAAAAAGTAAATGTTTTAAAAAATATATTTCATATTTAGAAATTTGTTTAACACGCTACTTATTTGTAAGCATTAAAGTAACATATAAGGCGTAGATAGCTATTTCTAAGCATAATGAGGCATTCTGGCGTTTTGCCAATGAATTTTTGTATTTTTTTTAATTGTATGGTCTTTAATGTCACGCACAAATAAAAAAAATAATAAAAGAAGTGAAGAAAGAGGGAAGAATAGAATACGGCTGTACTGTTATTTAAAAAAAAAAAAAAGTTTCCTGTATCAGCTGAAATATCACAAGGAAATCTACTTAACCCCTTGAGAGGCGGTGGGATACATTTTATCCCACCTACGATTAATGAAGATTTGCACCAGAAAAATTTTATGAAATTTTGCTTTTCTAACTTTGATGGAAAAACGTCGTAAAATTGCATTTTCTCCTTTAAAAATAAATTGTTTCGAAATTTCCGGTTGGAATACAGCATTACACAAACGCAATTGCTTGCCCCTCAAGGGGTTAACCGTGAAAAAGTACAACTAGAGCAGGGGTGGAGAATCTATGTCAGATATACGAAAATTTCTCTAGCGGCAGAAAAATTCCAATTTCATAATCATTATACAGGGTGTCCATGTATAACCTGACCGACCTTTATTTTCGCAACCGTTGGTCCCAGATGCATACTTCCAACAGAGTTCATACTCTATTTGAATAACAAAATTCCCTGGCTTTTCCAGGTTTACCAGACTTTTCCAGACTATATTTCCTACAATTCCCTGACCAAAATTCACGACATTTTTAGAAATAAGAATTACAATTCCAGATCTTAATGATTAAACTTACATCTGAAAATTAAAATAACGTATAAAATTGAAACTAAAAATCTATATCATTTGACATTTACAATATATATATATTCTCATTTCTGTTATTCGATTTCTGCTGTTTTTAGGGTTCCGTACTTAAAAAGTAAAAACGGAACCATTATAAGATCACCCCTGTGTCTGTCTGTCTGTCACACCATTTTACTCGTAAACTATGGAACATGGAAAGTTCAATTTCGGGGAAGTAATAAAAACTATTGACCCGCATATTTTCAGATTAATAAACATTCATAAATATATTTAGTAAAAATATAGAGGGCTAATTATGCTACTTGAAAAAAAAAACCCTTTTCTTTGTATATCGTGTGGGGTATCGTGTGAAGGCTTTCGTAACGCTGAACTCAAAAATACATTCTTTTTAATTTTAGGTATTATATTTACAAAGATATTGTCGAAAATGTAGCGCAAAAATATGCCCCCCCCCCCCCCATCTAATTCCGAATCTACTGAAACTAAAATTATGAAAAAAATTAGAGGTAGTAGACGTTAATTTAAACCTTGCAGGAAAATTATAGCGATTACCCTAAGTCACATAGTTTTTGAGAAAATCGCATTTCTCTGTTACACATAAATTCCGATTTACGGGCATTCAGCAAAAGTGTTGAACAGCGCTGGAGGTACCTATCGTAACAGAAGTATAAAAGCATTGTTGATAATGATTTTTGAAAAAAATCGTCAGTAATTAGCCGAGATATTAACCCTTAAAGATACGGACAGTTTGGACATACATGATGACAGGAGCGGCGTACTCTGTGCCTAGTTAACAACTTTTAACGATATATATGTGTAATGTAATGTCCAGTAGCAGTATAAAAGCCATAAATGTCAAATTGTTAAAAACGGACTAATTTAAGGGGTCTCAGGACTCTTAAAATTGGAAAAAATGAAAAACAAAAAGGACCATTTTCAACATTTAATGTCTTAAAATGTATATGATTTTAAAACATAATTTTAATTGGGATGAAAGATGTAAGTATGTTCTTTCATTTCATGCATTTAAAAAATTGCAAAATGCAGAATTAGTATTTATAGGGGGCTCGAAACTGTTAGACATTTGTCGAACAGAAAATTGGCATAACAGTTTACGCGCAGGATTACAAAATAAATATCGCAACTAGAATGAAAGTTTTGGTGCTTACTCATACATCAGATTGTAATAATTACCCTGAACGTAAATAAATTTCTATTTAAAGCATATTTATATTTTTAATGCAATGTTGCATTTAGCTAATAGAAAATTTTAAAAATTTCAACAGTATAATCACCTAAAAGAGAGTACTTTTTTGAACAATAAAAAGGAAATTTTAGTTTTAGTTTATCCAGAATAACATAAAATATATGTTTTGAAAATTTCATGAAAACATATTCAGAAGTTTTTGAGGTATCTTGCGCGTTATGCCCAAAAACGTCATTTGGAGAAAAATAACTTCAAAGTTTCGCAAACGGCACTTCAGCTATTGAGCGGGTATAATTCTAAAAGCCATAACTTCTGTTCTAATGGTAATTTCAAGGAAACAATTATTTCAAAATGTTCAGAAAAGGTAAGAGTTTAACATCTAAAAAAATTTAAATTTCTAAAATTTTGAAGCTTTAAGAGTACTGCGACCAACTTAAACCTTTCCGGTGCGGAGTAATTCTGTTTATAAAATAAAGAAATAATGGATTGACACCAGAATTTATAAACAAATTTATTAGAAAATACAAACTTGCTTATTTCCACGTACATTATAAATGGAAAATTTTAATTAAATATTCTTGGTGTCGTTTGTGAGTTTTGGAAGTAAAATTAGGTGTTTAAGAACACCGCCCTCGAAAGGTTTAATTAGAATGAATCACAGAAATATTGTGGGATTCGAGACTAGTTTGCATTGAGTGGATCTCTCAAAACGCCTCGATTGACTTTAAAAGTTAATTAAAAAGCTATCTGGAAAAACGGGCCACGGACCAAAGCGGCGTTGCAACTTTGCGACCTCCTTTCGGAGGACGCTTAGCACAAGGCCAAATTTAAACTTTGATCAAAGATTTTTTTTATCTACACTGTAGTAATAAAAGTTATTACTACGCTGAATTTAGTTTTACGAAATGCTAAATGACGTTTAAATATGCACGGCTTTTATTGTCAGTACCGAATTAAGTTCGTCATAAATAGATTCGGATAATATTAAAAAATGAGCTATACAGAATATCTATTTTTGATATTATTTAGGTTCCATATCTCTTTGAACTTTCATTGTATATCCATTTACACTTTTCTGGTATACAGTTATACCCAAGCCTACTTTGTATAGTTTTTTACAGAGTCTTAGTATTCTTTTAGCAACGGTTTTTTTTAATAATACCATTACAAATGCACATATTTATTCTACGGAACCCTCTGTGCTCGAGTAATACTCGCACTTGACCGTTTATTTACTACTAGCCATAGATTAACATCCAAGATCGGACATTCCCATAGAGCGTAATGGTAATGCGATTGTGATCGTAGCGCCATTAGTGACAATGGGGAAGAAACTCCCCATCCTTGTAGTATGCTTATTATTGAGTATCTACCTTATTGTGATCTTTCTTTTTTTAATGTTGCATGTTTACGTTTTCGATAGAATCTTACACCGATACATGAACATAGAATAGACATTCTATTTTATATATCTAATATCTATTCTATGTTCATGCACGGATATATGTTTTTTTTTTTTTTTTTTTTTTTTTTTTTTTTTTTACATGATTAGTGAACGGTTTTAAGTGCAACGAATACTAGGTAAAAATTTCGTCTTGAATGCTTATATATCAAAAGCAATGGTGTAACATAAAAGTATACGAAATGTCGAACTCTACAAGTCCCAGAAAATTTCATAATTATTCCCCTTTGGCAGGAAAATTTTTATAGCCCGTGTTTTATAAATTTATGAAGTTTAACGTATTAAACAATCGTTCCAATAATCTTTTAAAATTTATGCATTTTCGCTTCCTTACAGACAAAATAAAAATATTGTTTTTAATGTAAATAACGTACAATTAATTCAATAATGTTTATAATATTAACATATAAGAAATAATAATAATAATATTACAGATAGGGAAAAATTCCTTTCGACAAATTTTTAGAATTGTATAAATCTAAAAGTTAAAAATAAATGGAGGTACTGACATGACACTCAATAAAATTTTATTCGATATGAATAAATTGACACAATACCTGAATTTGATTTTTTACAATTTAATCTTATAAACTTACATATTTGCATTCTTAACAGAATTTTCTGGCGGCTTTCTTTTATATTATTAGTCTTATTATCATTTTGTAAGTTAAAAATGAACAATAACAAGTACGGTAAAAAAAAAAAAAGCAGTTAAATAAATAAAGCAAGCATGAATAGAATATCGTCTGACACCTGCTTGGTTTTAGGAGCGAATAGATATTCAAACCATAGAGAATAAACATATTTCTTCAACATAGGTAAATTTCGGAGGTTTGTTGATTCTTCCCCCTTGCCGATAGTGACGCTAGTACTGTTGCCATTACAGATCCATGTTACTTTTATCCAAAATTTAATTTACTTTCTCAATACTTTACCAAATCAGAAGTTTCTAGTAGAGGAATCAAGAACTCCCTATTTTTATGGATACTACTTGGTTAACCCGTCGACCCCGTTATATCGCCAAACTGTAAGTTTAAATATCAATAATGGTTGATCGTAAATGTCACATTCACTCGACTTTAAACAAGTTACACGTGTTTACGTCATCAAGTTAATTTTATTTCGACGTTTTATTTGTATTTTTATTAATGTTATACTAATTTATTTGTTCTTTCGCTATTTAAAATAAAAATTATGTCAATTTGTATAATTTGGCGAGTGGTTTGGCGATTTATATAATTTGGCAAAATTGGTCGACGGTATAACTAAGTAGTATCTTTTTATACTAGCCAGGCGCAAGTGATAAATCATCAAACATTGTCTTTCCAATCGCATTTTTTCATATTTCATTAAATTCATCTAAAATATAATAATTTCAATCATTTTATTTAAAATACATAGTTTTAATTTGAAATTCATGACTTTCACTTTTTCTTACCCTTTTTTAAGAAAAAGAAAAGAAAAATAATAAATAATACCAAAAACCACGACTTTTAATTTCAATATCAAAGCATTGTTTTAATTTACCACGCGAAAAATAAAAAATGTAAAAAATGGTCACCTGGCATATAAAAAGCGAAGCGGTCAGCCCGGAACTATTGATGACAGTCACATGACTTAGGCTATTATTATAGAGATGTTTTTGGTATCTATGTTAAGTGTGTTGGGGGGAACTGTATTTGTTAATGTCATTTATTTATAATTTCTCAGTTTTTGTCGGTGGTCGGTAATGTTTATTTAATGGTTATATATATATATATATATATATATATATACATGTGACCGGCATTAAAGAATAGTACCAATGTAACCCGTGCATGTCGTAAGAGGCGACTAAAAGGGGTTGGGCGAAAGGCTGACAACCTTTCCCTGGAAAAAAAAAAAAACTCATTGCAAAGCCCTAAAATACAGACTGATCTCCTGGTAAAACGGACTGGAACTGGAAAGCGGCTTATGAATTTTAGAATTGGAACTTGGAATGTTTTAAGTTTATACAGAACTGGTGCAGCGAAGTCAGATGGATAGTTATAGACTGGACGTACTGGCCTTACAGGAAGTAAGATGGAAGAATAGTGGGATAAGAAATATTGGTGATTTTACAATTTTTAATAGTGCAAGCACAGGAAGAAACACGCATGGTACTGGATTTATGATGAGAAAATGCATTAGAGAAAATATATGATTTTCACAATGTAAATGATAGAATATGTATCTTGAGATTGAGAGCAAAGTTTTTTAACATTTCAATAGTATGTGTCCATGCACCAACGGAAGATACCGAGGACGAACAAAAAGATACTTTTTATGAAACACTACAGATTGAATTTGATAAGATACCAAGACATGATGTTAAAATGGTAATAGGTGATTTTAATGCTAAAATTGGAAAAGAATACACTTTTGTACCAACAATTGGAAAATTTAGTTTACGTGATTTGTGTAATGAAAATGGAATAAGAGCTGTGGGCTTCGCTGCTTCTAACAACTTAATCATAAGTAGTACATGTTTTGAGCATAAGAACATACATAAAGAAACTTGGATTTCTCCTGATGGAAAGACAAAAAACCAAATTGACCACATTATGATCGACAGAACACATGCTAGTGATGTTATGAATGTACGACGTTATAGAGGTGCGGATTTAGACACTGATCATTTCCTTGTTATTATGAACTACAGACAGAGAGTTACAAGATTTCGAGATGCAAAAGGAACTAAACAAGTAAAATTTAAAACAAAAGATTTACTAAACATGCAGCGAAGAAAGGTTTATCAAAGTAAATTAACAGAAAGAATTACTAGTGAATATACTGAATTTAATGAGGAAGATATAATCAATAGTAAATGGGCTAAATGCAAAAATATCATATTAAAAACTGCTGAAGAAGTAGTTGGAAAGGAAGAAAGGAGGGAAATTAATGAATGGTTTGATGATGAGTGTTAGCAACTGATTAAGAAAAAGACTAAAGCAAGAGAAAAAATGCTGAAACATAGAACAAGATAGAGTGAAAATCACTTTAAAACAATTAGAAGAAATACTCAAAAGTTGTTACGTATGAAAAAACGAGCATTGGAGCAGAGTAAAATTCAAGAAATTGAAGACCTATCAGTATTAGGTGATATAAGCTTAATGTATTCAAAGCTTAAAGGAATCAAAAAGGGCTACCAACCACGCACCCTTTTTTGTAAAGACAGAAATGATAAACTTATTGGAGGACATGCAAATATGACAGATAGATGGGCAGAATATTTTGAAGAATTGTTAAACAGACAGTCAAATGGCGAAAGAGAAATACAGTTTAATCATAATGATTATTATGTGAATGAAGAAAACTGTGAACCACCAACTGTAGAAGAAGTAAGGGATGCTATTACAAAATTAAGAAATGGAAGAGCACCTGGTGAAGATTTGATAAGTGCTGAGCTTTTGAAATATGGTGGAGTGAAGTTGGTACAAATGTTACATGATCTAATAGTAGAGATTTGGCAGAATGAATATATACCAAATGAATGAAATGGTGCTATTATTATCCCAATTCATAAAAAGGGAAATATCTTAAATTGCCAGAATTATAGAGGCATAGCCTTATTAAATATTACATATAAAGTGTTGGCAAAGATAATTGCAAAGCGATTACAGCCGTATGCTGAAATGGTATTGGGTGATTATCAGTGTGGTTTTAGGAAAGGAAGATCAACGGTGGACCAAATCTTTAGTATTAGGAACATCCTTGAAAAATTCTAGGAACGAAATATTAATTTGCACCAATTGTTTGTTGATTTTAAACAAGCCTATGACAGTATAAGCAGAAATAAGTTATTTGAATTATTAAAGGAATTTAAAATACCTGATAAAATAGTTAAACTTATAAAATTAACACTGAAAATACAAAAGCTAAAGTTAAAGTACAGGGAAGACTTTCAAGACAATTTGCAGTGAAAACAGGTCTAAAGCAAGGTGATGTTCTCTCGACAATTCTTTTTAATTTACTAGGGGGCTCGGCCCCCTACGAGCTACGCTCGCCAACCCCCGTCCAGACACCGTAGACTCTAAATGCACGCTAATTTGATCGGCTTTAAAAAGATTTCGAAAGATTGAATTATAATTTAAAAAACAGTGGCGATCTCTCTATAAACGGATTTCTATTCATTTCTCTTTGATTGGGGAATTTTAACGCCAAATCCGTTGCAGTACTACTTGATTATCCCGTCGACCCATTTCGCCAAATTATATAAATCGCCAAACCACTCGCCAAATTATACAAATTGACATAATTTTTATTTTAAATAACGAAAAAACAAATAAATTAGTACAACATTAATAAAAATACAAATAAAACGTCGAAATAAAAATAACTTGATGACGTAGACACGTGTAACAACATTTCAAAATAAGCTAATATAAGAGGAATTAAGTAAACAGAGTCTTTGTCTCCTGATATTTTTTAACAAAGTGAAAAGAAAGTTCTTTTAAATGAGACATTTTAAATTAATCGTTTTTAATCTGACGTAATTTGGACCAAACTATTCTTTCTCTTTTTAATATTCACGTGAAAATACTTCTGTTAGAAATTAAATATTATTTGCGCTTTCCTAACAAAAATAGTTGAAAAGTATCCTCTTAAAATATTAAATAAATGTCTAGCGCAATTTCTAAATTTAAACCGTTTTGCAATGTTATTTTGTGTTCATTTTATGTAATAACTGTAATGTGACGTAAATATGACGTAATTCCTCCTATTTAAGACTTCTAACGCATGTTAATAAATTTATTGCTTTACAAATTCCTTTCTCTCTTAAAATTCACGTGTAATTATAGTTTTTATGACATAATTTTTAATAAGTTCCTGCTTTTTGTACATAATTATTTAATTCTAATTCCAAATGTTTTTTCTGTTTATAATAGTCACGTGTAAATAAATTTTTAATTTATTTACACGTATAAATATTTTTTTTTTGAAGCAAACATTATTGCTTCCTCTGTTTATACAGTTGGCAACAGTTTAAATTA
The DNA here is from genome assembly GCA_963932465.1 of Maratus speciosus. Classification (NCBI taxonomy): domain Eukaryota; kingdom Metazoa; phylum Arthropoda; class Arachnida; order Araneae; family Salticidae; genus Maratus; species Maratus speciosus. The sequence goes on along the minus strand of CAWVRF010001489.1, from coordinate 118,698 downwards.
ATATCACTTTCTAAAATCTGTTAAAAATATCTCTAGAAATGCTGAAAATCTGAATTTAAAATAGAAATAAAACCTCAAAAAATTAGTCAAAATAAAAAAATTAAAGCAATCTGCACTCCGGCAAATTCTAACGCATAAAATGATCTAAAAATGATTAAATTCCTATGAACAGTTTTTGCTCCTATAAAACTTTTTTAGTGGAACGATTTTGTCCAACTTTAGCATTAAATATCTCTTAAAATAATTCTTCGAATTGAAAACTGTCTGCATCAGCGTGTTTATCAAACATTTCTGTATAATACTACTGTTTTTCATATTTTTGTATGCATTATTTTTCTTAATATTAACGAAGAAAGACCTCCGGTCACAAAAAATTCAAAACCGGCGGCGGCGGCGGCGGTAGTTACTTTTTTTTAGAATAGAGAGATGCCTGGATAAAATAATTAGAAGCATCTACAACAACAGAGGAGGTACTATTATGATTCGCTCCCTACAAATCCTTGCATTTGCAGATGATGTTGATATGATTGCTAGAAATAAGAAAGTCTTGATTGAAACATACAATAAACTAGACACTGAAGGGAAAAAACTAGGCCTCGTGGTTAGTAAAGAAAAGACAAAATACATGAAAATGAACCGAATGAAATCAACAGCAACGTTAACAATAAATAATGAATTACAATTTAATGAAGTAACAGAATTTAAATATTTAGGATCTACGATCACCCGTGATAATATGGTACAAGCAGAGATTAAAACTCGACTTGCAGCAGGGAATAGATGCTATTTTTCTCTTCGAAACATCCTAAAATCATCTCTAATATCCCGAACATCCAAACTTAAAATTTATAAAACTGTTATAAAACCAATAGTAATTTATGGTAGTGAGACCTGGACCACTACACAAAAAGATGAAAAGCTACTTATCACTTGGGAAAGGAAGATCCTAAGACAAATTTTTGGACCTATTAAAGAAGGCAATACATGGCGTATAAGGACAAATATGGAGATAGAACAGTTATATAATGAAAAAGATATAATAAATACTATAAAAATAAGAAGAATGCAATGGTCAGGTCATCTAATCAGAATGAGGGATGAGCGAAGCACAAGGAAGATTTATAGTGGTAATCTAATTGGGAAAAGAAAGATTGGTAGACCCAGGAAGAGATGGATAGAAGAGGTAGAGAAAGATCTTACACAAAATCAAATTATAAATTATAAAGTAAAGGCCAGAGATCGGAAGGTCTGAAGAGGTATCTTGAGGGAGGTCAAAATCCTACATGGATTGTAGCTCCATTGTGTATGTATGTATGATGTATGTATGAATTTACACATATTAAACATTTAACTTTTTTTAGACTTCTACTATCATGTCATTTATTTGTGTTGTTTCAGAAGCAGTTTGTTGTGTAAAAGTTTCAATTTTTTGTCTTTTAACATTTTAACTTCAGCTACAGCTTTCTTTTATCTTTTGTCTTGCTTCACAATTTTCATTCTTTTTCTTTTATAATTATTCATGATATCTCATCCTAGCCACCTTAACAGGTCTCAACATTTCTTTCACTTAAGTACCGACTATTTGGCGACAAATTTGCATAGCTAAAACATCTTTATGTTAAAAATGTGAATATAGCAAAAATTCTCCTTTTAAGGGAAAAATCGGAACTTTTTTGCGGACGCACCGTGAACTCGGGAGAATGTTGACAAATGATAGTGCATAAAAAAAAATTCCCTGACTTTTACAGGTTTTAGAAATTTTTTTTAATTTTCCCTGACTTTTCTATGATCTTTTTGAGTACTTGTCATTTTCCCTTACAATTCTCTGTTTTCCAGATTTTCCAGTCGCGTAGGAACCCTGTTCCAATTACAAAAATGGTTTATAAATAAGGTAAAGAATTATTTTTAAAGCGATTTGGGTCAAGAAAAACATTTATTAAAAAATTACAAACTTTAAATTTTTATACGGTCGCCTTGTCCTATAAGTGTGGGAGGATTTTAAGTAGTCACACCAAACTGTGATTTCTTCAAACTGAGAAAACTTTAATTATAACTTTCTTTACTATTGGTAAAAGTACAAATACCGGTTCTGGGTTAAAATAATATCTACAGTAAAACAATATTTAAAATATAATTAAAGGTTAAATTAGTTATCGGATCAATAACGATCCTTTTCCATTAGGAATAAATGGAAGGGGCTGCGCCCGATCCCCGATCATCGAAACAGCCGTTGGTAGAAACGTCTTTCTCTAGACAACGCAGAAAAGCATCTACCGTCGTCTGTCCTGGATATCTGGGTTTATCCTTGAGTTTTTGCTGGTCTCACAATTCCTTTCATGGGAATTGGACCTCGACCTCTCAAAGCATCTGGTGTGCGGTATTGTTTCGCCACCACACTTCGGCCATCTTGACCCTTCTGTGTCCGCACAGAGATCACCCACCATGTAGGCTGGACTGGGAACGTTCGACTTTCATGGAACCTGAAAAATACTAGAAAAACACACACCAAAACAAACAACATGACAAATAATTGCAATATCAAATCACTAAATACAGATGAACGCAGTCCTTCCATATAAAAATAAAACATTGAACACCGTTCCAGTTCTTGGTGTGTAATATAGTATTAAAAAAAAGTAATGCGCAAGTGAGTCTATCACTTGGATGCAGTTCTGTGAACAGTTTCTAAGCAGTTTTTTCTGTGAACAGTTTCTAAACAGTTTTCTTTTTGTATAAAATAGTCATAAAAAATGTTTGAGTGGATAAAAAGTACACGCACAGTTACACTTGTAAAACACAGTAAAAAAAGATGACATGAACGCAAGAAAAAACACAGAAAGACATCAACTTGAACTAGCACTGGGCTTACTTTAGGTTGAAGAAGCCCATGGCTTCATGTGATGAGCTGCAGTAGAGGTCACTCTTGGACCCTCTTGGAAGCCCACTTTTTTGACATCGTATCGATCATTGTTCTTCACTTTAATCACTTTGTATGGACCAAGGAATTTTGGTCGTAGCTTCATACCGACCCCAAATTGGGTTCTTTGAATCGCAACTAAATCCCCAATTCTATAACATTTCGCTTTTTTGCGTTTACGGTTGAAAGCAGGGTTGCTGGCTTTTAGCCAGGCCAAAAAAAGCCGGCCGGCTTTTTTTGGTTTTAACCACTTAAAAAAAGCCGGCTTTTATTGAATAAAGCCAGTTTTTATTTTTTAAAGTTGGTTTACAGTAAATTTGTTTTAAATTTGGATCAATTAATTTTTAATACACTTATAAATATTTTCTATTAAAAAAAAATTATAGATTTCTATTAAATTTTATCAAATAAATAAGTCTTTATAACTTCTAGAAGGCAACTGTGAACGCATTATGTCTGAAAAAGAATATATATATATATAAACATTGAAAAGGATATAAGTTAGGCTCTAAACTGGTGTTTTGAAATTCTATATTATATATAGTGTTGACTCTAAGCCGCTTTAGCAGGGTGCAGCACCCGGCGGCCCTTTTTATTTCCTTTTTGTGCCCGGCAGCTCTTTTAAACCCTTCAGATGCACCCGGCTGCCCTTTTTAACACTTCCTATGCACCCCATGGTAATTCAATTGATACCGGAAAAATATCGCAAATTCTAGGGACTCTAAACAAACCAGTTCAAAATATGTTTTATGAACAAGGTACAAGTGTGCCCTTTTCGAAAAAAATGTGCCCTTATTTTATAATAGTGTTCCCTTTTTGAAAAAAATGCACCCTTTTTTAGAACAGCGTTTCCTTTTTGAAAAATGTACCCTTTTTTTGGAATAGTGCTCCCTTTTTGAAAAATTCACGCCCGGCGGTCCTTTTTTTCTAGCGTCAACACTAATATAGCTTCACATGTACTACACATTTTAAAGATTATATTTAATTAAAACTGTTCTTAACTGCTCTGCTCACCAAGCGCAAAATGTTTTGACACATTTAAAAATTCATTTTTTAACGGAAAGATGTAAAATTCGAAAGCCTGACCATGGAAGCGATTTGGAATCGAACTGTGTTTTCCATTTTTTGATCCATCAATTACCTATTGAGTTATAAGAGATTTTGATCACGTGACAAATATGTTTTTCACCCTTTTCTGAGTGGTTTCTTCTTTCGTGCGGAAATTCGATTCAAAATGCTCACTTTGACACTATTTTCTGAAAAATGTATTGCATTTGCAAAAAAACAGGAAAAACAGCACAATTACATAGTTTCTGAACAACAACATCTGCTAGTTTCATGCATTTCTGAACAAAAATAAATTAAAACTTATGTCAGAAAGTTGCCCTTTTGGATTTAAAAGCCTTAATGACAAAATGTAACATATCAAAATGGAAACATTCTTATGTGTCCATATGGAGAGATTAAGTTATAAATGTTAAAAGAGAAATTAGAAAAGATGTTTCATTTGAGGAGAGTGGTGCATAAGTGTATAAAAAATAGAGTATTTAAAACAAGAAAAAAAAAATTCTCCAAATAAAATTTTTAAAAGCTTGTTGCTAAGCATATTCATGCATATGCTATTCATAATGTTTTTAATAGTGAAAAATGGTGGTGTTTTTATTAATATGACTATGTATAATTTCAAATGTTTGCTAGAAATAAAATAAGACTTGTATATTAATAGCTCTTAAAATTAAGTAATAAAACATATAACTAAGTAACCATTGTCCTCTTTAATTTTATAAAGCAGTAAAAATGAAAAAATTGGCAGTTGGTATGACCCTTTTAAAATTTAGTTGACATATTTGCAATTCAGAATACAAACCACAAGCAAAATCATCTAAGTTTTATTCCAGTATTAATGTCCTCATTACTGAGAAATTGGCTTACTTATTAAACTGTAAATCAATTAAATGTCATTAAAACTAATTAAAAACACTTTAAAATGTGTAGTTTATAATTACAATGCTTTATTGTATAAGAGCCAATTATGGCCAAAAAAAAGCCAATTTTGGCCAAAAAAAGCCGGTTAAAACCAATAAAAGCCACCGGCCTGGCTTTTTTTAATTTTAGCCGGCTTTTTTGCAACCCTGGTTGAAAGTTATGCGATTTTCCTCTTGAATTTTTAATATATGTTGTTTCGCGATATTTCTGCTGCTCTGTCTTTCCTCGACAAACGCGTTTTCATGTTCCTCATCAAGAATTTGCTTCACTTTTAAATCCTCTTTATTTCTAATTTTTACTCCCGTTAAAAGCTCAAAGGGTGTGTATTGTGTGCTTCGGAAAATCGTACTATTCATTATTCGCTGAACAGTCGGTACATATTTATACCACTTCGACGGATCATCGATACTTAATTTAGCAAGGATTGATATGAGAGTCTCCTGTTATCGTTCTACCTGTCCGTTTCCTCTGGGTATTCCCGTTGTAATTAGAACATGCTCAATATTTTCATCTTCGAGATACTTTTTAAACTCACTAGAGGTGAAGGCGGCACCTCGGTCGCTAACTATTCGCTCTGGATTTCCGAATGTAGCTTGTTGAATTTTTAATTTAGAGATTGCTTCCTTTGCAGATGTCGTCTTAACTGGATAAAACCATACAAATTTTGTAAAAGTGTCCACTACAGAGAAGATAAAGTTATAGTTTTTGTTGGTAGAAGGCATTGGGCCTAAGTGGTCGACGTGATAAGTTTGAAGAGGGGGGGATCCTGTTTAGGAATGGGATTTAGCAATCCTTCACCTTTCCCTCGCTTTCTGTTGTATAGGATGCATTCTACACAATTCCCTAAAACATTTTCGATTTGTTTTCGAAGATTAGGGATATAATAATCCTGCTTTATTATTGCTTCGGTCTTGGCTACAGCATAATATCCTTTATTATGAATTTCTCAAATAATTTCTTTTTGCATGATTTCCGGTACTATAATTAATTCTCTACCATCTTCATAATGAACACAATGAATGCATAATGAACATAACGAATACACTATATTTTTCCTAACAAAATAATCTTTGCTTTCATTTTTCTTAACTAGTGTTTTGATAGTTTTAATGTAATCGTCTTCGTTTTGTGCTTTGGTTAATTTTGTTGTGATTTCATCATGCGAACGTGTTGTGACTAATACGGTGTTACGACTCAACGCATCAACGTGTTTCATTTTATTTCCGAGCCTGTGAACAATTTGATAATCGAATTCTTGTAGAAATAATGCCCACCTTGCTACTTTTGGGGTAAGATCTTTCTTCTCTAATGTTTTTTGAAAGGCGGAACAGTCAGTTACTATTTTAAATTTATTCCCTGACAAGTATGTTCGAAATTTCTTTAATGCTTCAATAACAGCAAGCGCTTCGAGCTCGTAACTACTATATTTGGCTTGGGCGGATGTTGTTTTCTTAATCATGAAATGAACTGGGTGTCAGTTTTCATAATCGTCCTTTTGTAACAAGACTGACCCAAAACCTAAGCTGCTAGCATCTGTGTGTAATTCTGTCTCTGCCCCTCGTCTAAATATGTGCAACACCGGTTTATCAGACACTTTATTTTTCAATATTTGGAAAGCTTCTTTTTGACTTGCTCCAAAATTAAATTCGTTGTCCGTTTTCAGGAGATCACTTAAGGGTTTACAATTCTAGCATAATTCGCTATATATTTTCTAAAATATCCAGTTAAGCCTAGGAAACTCTGGAGTTGTTCCTTATTTTGTGGCTCAGGGAATTTCTCAACGGCCAATGTTTGTGTTTCTGAAGGGCGAATCGTTCCGTTTTCCACTATGTATCCTAAAAATTCGATCCTTCTTTTCAAAAACTGGCATTTAGAAAAATTAAATTCGATGCCATACTCTGATGCTACCTGAAACACATGTTTCAATTTAGAAAGCGCCTCTTCTTTAGTCTGTGCAGGGACGATTATATCATCTAAATACACCGAAATCGTTTTATCTCTTATTAGCTCTTTGAGGCATGCATATATGTAGCGTTGAAAGTGCTGAGGAGCTAAGCTTAAGCCGAAAGGCATGAAATTATACTCGAACTGGGAATTATTTGTAACAAACGAAGTAAATTGTTTACTGTCCTCATCGACTTCTAACGTCAGTATTGAAAACGTCAGTATTATCACGTACGTCAGTTGAAACGTCAGTATTGAAAAAACCCTTCGGACTCACTCCCTTTCCGCTAATTCCTGTCAATTTTACATCATTTCATATAATTTAGGGCGTCCTAAAACCTTATAGATGTTATCGTTAATCATTGTCACATCGGATCCAGAATCTACCGCAGAATTGATTTTTTTCCCCATAATTTCAATAATTTTCAGGATTTTATCCGATGGGCAGGAATTGTTATTGGTAGTGTTTACTGATTTATTATAATTGATGTTACTTTGGTCAGCCCTATGTTCGGTTTCTTTGCCTCTAAAATAAGTTGGTCCTTCTTTTCTGCGGGGACACTGATTTGATTTATGGGAGGCGTATTCATTAGAATAAATTTTGAAAGGGTTAGCGTTATTTCTTGTGTTAAGATGATTTTTTTCAGATTTGCTACATTGCGGAATGTTATTTCTGTTAAAACCTTTATTTTCAACATTTTGAGTAAAACGCTTTTTAACATCGTTATTCGAATTTCTCGGTTCGGAAGTCTTGATGATAATATTGCGAGCTGCCTCATAATCATCAAGTTTACTTATAAAATCAGAGACCTTAGTAAACTTAGGCAAGTCATCAATAAAATGCTCCCTCATCTCAAATGGTAATTTTTTCCTTATTTGGTCAATAATCAAAATGTTTTTTAAATCATCATAGGACAAAACGTTAAGACCTGTTAACCATTGTTCCAAAAAATTAGCGAGTTCAAATGAAAAATCTCGCCACGAAGCCGAATTCTCCTTTCTATGGGAAAAGAATTTCTGTCAAAATTGTTCTGCACTCAGCTTGAATCTTTTCAGTAATAACAGTTTAACGTAATCATAATCAGTAGAGAGTCCTCCTTTTCACATTATGTTGTCACTTTATGTTAACTATTTCCAACGGTAACAGACCTAGCAAATAAGTAACCCAATTTTCTTTTTCTACACCCAGATGCTTGATTTGGCGTTCAAATAATGTAAGATAAATACTTATTTCTTCCTGGTTATTATATTTTGTAATTAATTTCAAAACATCGGGGCTTTTAATCCCGCTACTTAATGTTTGAATTTCTGTCTTATTTTTCGCAGCCATTTCTAGTTCCAGTTTTTTAAGCTCATGTTCCCGTTTACTCACTTCTTATAGCTGCAATTTTCTATCCGAATTTTCTCGTTCAGTAACAATCCCAGCTAAAAGATTTTTAACAATATCTTCATTATAATCGTCCGATTTGTTTATAATTTCTGAAAGTTGGGGCTTAGTAGAGCTTTCAGGTGCTTCTAAACCTAATTCTCGCACTACTGACAGTAAATCTATCTTTTTGGCACGTACTAAATGCGCCATTATCTTTATTTTTAATCTAATATCGATTATTTTAGTATTGTACCACCACCGGTACAATTTATGCACTCTGTAAAAATAATATTTTCTTCAATCGAAGCACACGCGTAAGGAAAAAAGACAAAACAGCCCAAAAAATAAATCACTGAGCTGAAGAAAATAACACAATCACACTCGCTAGAAACTCAGACTCACAAAAAAAAAAAAAAAAAAAACACTGCGAGCCGTTATCTCAAGACACGCGACACTTCGACCCGTAAAATAAAAAACACTACGAGTATTCTTTACGGACACAAGATTTTTCATCTTAGCAAACGCACATAAATCTCAGATCCAGCGGCGAACTTTTTTTCCCTCTACAGAAGAACCGAAGACCGATGAAGAAGTTCTTTTACCGATTTTTCCTTATCTTTCGAAGTAATAAATATCTCAGCAGCAACTTCGATGATAGCTGGGCTTCTAAAAGCTATTCCGTGTCAACATCATTCGAATGTCCAAGCAGTAAAACAAAATTGTTCGGGAGATTTATAGGAATGAGAAAAAAATGTCCTAACAGACAGGTCATAATCCCCCAGGTCGTGAACCCCCAAGAATTGTGGGAGGATTATAAGCAGTAGCAGTCACACCAAACTGTGATTTGTTCAAACTGAGAAAACTTTAATTATAACTTTCTTGACTATTGGTAAAAGTGCAAACACCGGCTCTGGGTTAAAATAATATCTACAGTAAAACAATATTTAAAATATAATTAAAGGTTTAATTAGTTATCGGATCAATAACGATCCTTTTCCATTAGGAATAAAAGGAAGGGGCTGCGCCCGATCCCCGATCATCGAAACAGCCGTTGGCAGAAACGTCTTTCTCTAGACAACGCAGAAAAGCATCTACCATCGTCTGTCCCGGATATCTGGGTTATCTGGGTTCATCCTTGAGTTTTTGCTGGGCTCACAATTCCTTTCATGGGAATTGGACCTCGACCTCTCAAAGCATCTGGTGTGCGGTATTGTTTCGCCACCACATAAGTTATATTTAGTAAAATTTTCCTGTTACGCTGACAAGTAAAACAAAAAAGTCCCGTTATATACGACTAAAATTGACCGAGTAATAGCTGTTTAAAGTTGGAGCATATTTTTTGCTGCAAATTAGGGGTCATTCACAAATTATAACTTCGTCAGGTATATTAAAAACTAGTATGTTGTGGCCATCACAAAACTTTCTTCTATATAAATCACGTCAATTAAATCATTTAAATATATACAAGAAATAACAATGATTTAGCACCAATTCATATCAAAGTATATCTGAATTTGAAGTTGGATGAAAATTCGTGCATTAGTTCTTGAGATAGAGCTATAACGGAAATTCTGAAAAATAGAGCATAGCAGCGCCACCTGTTGAGTGATTTGCACCAAAAATAAGCAGCACTAAATGATATCAAGGTATACCTGAATCTGAAGTTTGTTGAAAATCCAAGCATTAGTTCTTGAGATAAAGCTATTGCGGAAATCGCAAAAAATACAGCATAGCAGCGCCACCTGTTGAGCGATTTACACCAAAAATTAAACATCACTAATTTATATGTCAATTCATGTCAAGACTAACTAAATCTGAAGTTTGATGAAAATCCGTGCAATATAGTTCTTGAGATACAGCTCTTGCGAGAATCGTGAAAAATGCAGCACAGCAGCGCCACCGGTTGGGAGATTTACACCAAAAATTAAACAGCACTAATTTATATCATTGACTAACTGAATCTGATGTTTGATGAAAATTCGTGCATTTTTTCTTAAGTTAGAGCTATAGCGATAATCATGAATAATGCAGCATAGCAGCGCCACCTGTTGGGCGATTTTCACAAAAAAGTAATCAGCACCAAACTATGTCCTGGACTAACTAAATCTGATGTTTTATGAAAATCCGTGCGGTAGTTCTTGAGATATAGCTATTGCCGAAATCGTGAAAAATGTCGCAGAGCAGCGCCACCTGTTGGGCGATTTTCACCAAAAACTAATCAGGCCCAGTTTGTATCAAGGTCTAACTAAATATAAAGTTTTGTGAAATTCCGTGCTGTAGTTCTTGAGATAGAGCGCCCACAAAATTTTTGTCACAGACTCACAGAGTGACAGAGTGACAGACAGACTCACAGACAGACATTTTCTAAAAACCATCAAATCATGTTCTGGGCATTCTAAAACGTATAAATCCGTCGAAAACCGGAAGTCGAAATTTTTCACGTATCCAATACTTTCTTCTTGTAAAGATAGAAGAAAGTAAAAATGGTTGAGAGTAAAATTAACATTGCAATATAAATTTGAAATCTTTAATCATTCTGATATATTACTGCAAAATATGCATTTTGTACTGAACATATAAGAGGTGATAAAAATAACAGAATTTTTGTTAAATAAAAGGATGAGAAACAACAGGCTCAATTCTTTACAAAATGATACATATTTTAAAATGCTGTTAGACTACACTGTCTTTCAAATTTTGGGTTGTGCCATGTTTTCTAGCTTTTGAAAATTGTTTCTTATGTGTTTTTTAGCGCTGAATCCGAAAATAACCTTTATTTTAAACCATCGCGTCAGGATTTTTCGCAAATCGCAAATTTCAAAGTTCAAAAATTCAAAGTTAAAATTGATCTCCCCTCTCCTCCCAACCTCATCGGACCCCTGAGCTATTTTGCTGTAAGAAACCCAGTATAAGCCGAAAAATTGAATAAATTATTGAATTAAATCAAATTAACTGAATAAAAATGTCTTACATCTATTTTACAGTATGAGATTTTTCGCTATTTTCTAACCTTGAAATTTACGATGGGCGAAATATCCTGACATGATGGTTTGCAAATCCACTAAACGTACCACGCAAAGAAGATTTATGTCGACTTTAAATTCTACGAATGAAAGTCTCTTACTATACTTTAAATCTTAAACTTAAACAATACTCACATTAACACCTTTGTGCTCGCATAATTGTACTATCTATGTCATAACTCCTACGATCAGATAACCACAAAAACTTAGTAATAATAACTCATAAAAAACAAGCTACTAGCCTTTATTTTCTTTTTACTGGAATCTACAAAAATAGGAAGTTGCCACAGAATACATCAAAACTTGTCCTTTTTTCTCTTTAACCCGAGAGAATCACATGTGAACGTGCAAAAACAAAATAATAAAAATGTCATTTCAAGTCAATTTTTTCTCTTACATTTTTTCATCTCTGATCGCGTGATTTTGATCAAAAATAAATAATGCCGATTCCGTAACATCCTCCCACCTTCTGATTACCTTGTATAATCAGAACTACTTCTAAACGTAGAGAAATTGTCAAAGTCACTTGTTATAAATTCAGTCTTTCAGGAATTTTCAGTAGCCTTCCAGCTCTGCTGTGTCTAGGAGATTCCTTGCTTGAGGATACATCTAAAATTGTAGCTTTGTTAAGTATTTTCACTGGATTGCGGGAAATCTTTGGTTTCGGACAGTCAGTAGACGAAGCTACCTCTTGTGAATATATTCTTTGTACAGGTCGTAAAAGCTCATGTTGTGATGTTTGAACTCTTACGAGTCGAACTTTCTTGTCTCTACCAGGTATAAGTTCTGTGATTCGACCTAAAGGCCAATCAATTCTCTTTTTATTATCAGATCCGATCAATACAACGTCGCCGACAGCTATAATTTGCTCTTGGTGTTTGTTCCTTGCTCTTTCAATTAATGCGCCTAAATATTCGGACCTGAAGCAGTCTTTCAATTCTTTTTGCAATGACTGCCGATACTTCATTCTTTTGGTTAATGATTTTTGTTCCACAAGATCCAGGTCTGGGAGATTGTATTCTTCTATACTCTGCAGAAACATAGAGGGGGGATAGGTTTCACAGTTGCGTCTTCCGAAAGGTATGTTAACGGTCTTGCATTTATTACACTTTTCACATTTGTCAAAATTGTGTTCATTTGTTCATAGGTGAGGTAAGCATGACCTAATACTCTTTTGAGGAGGTCTTTTATTATTCTGATAAGCCTTTCCCAAAAGCCGCCCCACCATGCTGCGGTTGGTGGATTAAATTTCCAGTCAATAGCACTGACAGAACTATATTTTTGTATTTATGACTAATCTAGGCTTTTCAATAAGTTAGCTGATCCAGTGAAGTTTGTGCCGTTATCAGAATAAATGACAGCGCACCTTCCTCTTCGTGCTACGAATCGTCTGAGTCCCATCAAAAATGCCTCTGTCGAAGCAGCGGTCACTAGCTCTAAATGCACTGCTCTGTATATTGCGCAGGAAAATATCAATATCCAACCTCTCTCAATTTTTTTCAAGTATAACGGACCCGCCATGTCTACACCCGTGATCTGAAACACGTTAGCGTCCTTTATTCTATTTTCGGTAGAGGCGCACTATCTCTCCATAAACTCTTCCCACTGAATTGTTTGCAGACAACACACTGTGCTAACACTTGTTTTACATTTCTACGACCATTAAGTATCCAGTTTTTCTCTCTCAATAAATTAAGTAGGATCTATAATCCAGCGTGACAATGTTTTACATGTACATGTTATATGAGTCGTTTTAGAACATCATGTTTTGCTGGCAGGACTATAGGTTTCAGAAAATCTTCATTGTCTTTCCTGTACGTTATTTTAGTCTCCAGTCGAATTATATCTTGTTCGTCTTTCCATGTCCGTAAAGTTCTTAATCTGTTATTCTCGGGAAAAACGCTTCTTTCTGAATCATACGTAGAGTCTTTAATTCAGCTTCTTTAAATTCTGATGACGTCAGGTCTCCTTCTCTTTTCACTTCGGTACTTCTACAGTTATGCCTAAAACGTAATATCCATGCGACCATCCGTATGATTTTTACATAACTCAAGAAATATATAATACCAACCATCTTGTTTAACATCAGAATTCGTTATCATGGAACTGACTTTATTCGTTCCTTCCGAATTTCATCTTCGTCATAGTCTTGATCACTAGAGTTCGTATATTTTTCAAACTTTTCTGAATCTCTCAACCAAGCTAAATCCACCCACCATCTCCTGGCAACTAGCTGTCTTACCTTACATCCACGAGTTGGAAAGTCTGCAGGATTTTTATCACTTGGCACATACATCCATGATGAAAGACTACTTAATCTTCTGACCTCTAGAACTCTATTTTGTACAAATACTGACTAATTGTTATCTCTGGATATCCAAGCGAGTACTGTAGATGAATCCTTCCAATAATATATCTTCATCTTTTCCCAACAAGGGCATCTACAATAGTTAGCGCCAAACGAGTTCCCATAGTTGCCGCCAATAATTCCATTCTTGGTATCGTGGCATTCTTCAAAGATGCAACTCTTGATTTGGCTGCTATAAAAACTAACTCGACTTGTCTTCCAATTTCTATTCTAAGGAATATAACTGTTGCGTAAGCATCTTTACTTCTATCTACAAATGTGTGAAGTGCACACGCTTCTATGTTTCCTGGAGTCATTCTCATGTATCTTGGGATCTCTATATCCTTCAAAACTGTTAGTTCTTGAAACTATAGTAAAACTTCTTTACGTAACTCATCAGTTATCTCTTCATCCCATTTAAAACCTAATTTCCAGGCTCTTTGCAACATTATTTTCGGACAAATCATGACTGGCGACAAAAACCAAATGGATCAAATATTTTATGCACAGCTGATAACATACTGTATTTGGTGATCTTTTCTGTGTCAAAGTCTTGTAACCAACTTAAGTTGATCTTTAACATGTCGGATTTCTTATTCCAAACAAGTCCTAAAACATTAGTTTCATTCGTGTTTGGCGCTTCTGGGCGATCACATGTGTACTCCCACTGTCTTAGATCAAAACTATCTTTCGCCATGGCCATGAGCATCCTAGCATCTTCGATAAAATGTTTCAATTCTTCTTCGCTATTTACACTGGTTACATTATCCACATAAAATCTGTGCAACAGTCTATCTTTAAAACTTTCAGAGAAATCTGGATCCCTTCGGATGTGATATTCAATGACTGATGAAAGAAGAAATGGACTGCATTTCACACCGAATACAACTCGGGTATGCCTGAATGTCATTAATTTCTTTTTCTTTAAGTCCTTCCACCACAGAAAACGTAGGAAATTTCGATCTTTCTTACAAATGCTGATCTGTAAAAAGGCTTCCCTAATATCTGCAATAACACCAAGCTTTCTTTCTCGAAAGCGTAGAAGAACATTCGATCAAGTTGGGTCCACATTGTAGGCATTGATTCAGAGATGGATGATTCGCTAATCTTGCTGACGCATCAAATACAGGACGGATAGGTGTTGTAGTACTACTCTCTTTTATAATCGGGTGATGCGGCAAGTAATTGCCATTCGATTTCGTTTTGCAAGATGGAACTTCCTCTATAATACCTTCATTCATCCAATCATTAAAAACATTCTCGTATTGTTGAAACATGTTCTTGACGATTAACTTCGAGATGGTGCCTTCCAAACGTTTCATCGCCACATTAAAGTTATCTGGCAGTATTGTTATGTCGTCAGCCCAAGGAAGGAAAATCTCATACCGCTTGTCATCGTTTACCTTTACTGTTTCTAAGAAATGTTCCTTAGTCTTTGGCGATCTATCTCTTCTCTTGACTTCTTCTCTATGGGATCTGTAATTCCGATTAAGTTAAGTCTCCATAGGTTTGAGATATCCGCTTCTTTTACAAACATTGGTGTTACTGTCATCGCCAAGTTTTCGGATGAACATGGCTTTCCACATGGTACTTTTCCCATTAATGTCCATCCAAGATATGTTTCCACTGCGACTAAACCAGAAGACAATATTTTTCTTTGACCAGTTAACATTTTCCCCATAACATCAGCTCCAATTAAAACTTCTATGGTACCACAACATTGACTCACATCGTTTAGCATGATGCCACTTTCCTTTAATTCTTGTAACCATGGCCCCTGTGTAACGGGTTGAATATCTCCTCATATGCTAACTTGATCTCGTACTTCGAAATTGCACCTGAATTCTTCGTTTAAATTTCTAACTCTTATTTTGTAACAGTTGTGTTGACATTCTTGAGTGGTAATGCCGCTAAACAGAGAATGTATTATCTTTTCTTGTCGAATAGGCTTGTAATTCATTTCTTCCGCCACACTTTTTAATATATACGATTTCTGTGATGCTGAATCGAACAATAAACGAACAATCTTTTGTTTATTTTCTGAAACTAGCTTCACCTTCAAGATCTGCAAGAACACCTTGGCGCTTTTCTTACTAATATTTGTCATATTCACTTCATCTCTTTTACACTTCTCCTCAGCTCCCTCTTGAGTATCTTTACCGGATGACTTACGTTGATCGCACAGTAACGGCACAGGACGCTTATTACAAATAATCTTTTAGCATCTTTTAGTGGTATGTTCGGGTACTAAACATACGAAACAGCATCTCTTCTCCTTGGTGATTTTTTATATTTCCGCCAAGTTTAATTTTCTCGCAGAAAAACATTCCGAACTTGTATGTATTCCCTGGCAAAAAATGCAGATTCCTTTTTTCACTGTTACGGAAGATGTAATCAACAGACCTGCCGCTGTCGTAGTCTTACTAGTTTTATGTTCAAAATTTATGTGATTATTTTTTGCGATATATTTACGATCTTCACTTTTAACTAATCCAAAGCCAGCTACGGCAAGTGACACCCTTTCTTCACCTTCTACTTCAGTTCGCAAAAACAGCATCAGACTATTTAATCTGTCCTGTGCCTCAGTTTTCTCAGACGATATGTTCGTGCTAATCTACGCTTTTAAAAATTCTGCTGGAAAACAGGATTCAGCTAGTGTATATAAGATTGATGCACATTTGTCAGTTGTGACACCCAATGTATCTATAAAGCCCGTAAATATGACTCTAATTTATCATATAACGATGTCAACGAGAATTTTCCCTTCGTTTGTACTGATATTATCAATTTCAGTAATTCTCTCACATAGACTTCTACCAATATATCTTCTCTATCAAAACGGGTTTTTAAACTCGCTATTGCTTTGGTGTAATTAGTTACACTTGGCGGGAAACTCTCTACCACTTCTCTTGCACGTGAGCCGGCAACTGTCGCTTGCACCAGATACTGAAATTTATCTTCTGGTGCTATTTCTGTATCTTCATCAATTTGTCTAAATTGACACCAAAACGGTAACCAGTCTATTATTTCACCACCAAACTTTCTGAATTCTAACTGTTTAACCCCTTCAAGGGCTGTGGCTCATTTTTGGACCACTTAATTTTAATTCTTGAATGCCGCATTAGCATCAGAATATTGGGATGAAAATTTTCCTTTTATTAAGTAAGTGAACAAAAGCACTTTTGTATTTCGAAATTTGTTTGTAAATTCTGGTGCCATTCACTGATTTCAAGATTTTACGAATAGAAGTGCCTTGTCCCTGAAAGGGTTAAACGCATATTAATGTATTTATTATTTTAAAGTTTCCTTTCCCTTTTAATATTCACGTGTAAATACAATTTTCAGGACATAATTTTCAATATTTTCCTGCCTTTAACACGTATTTATTTAATAGTAATTTTAAAGGTTTTTTTCTGTTTTTAATAGTCACGTGAAAATAATTTTTTAATCGTTAGGAAATATTATTCTTTGCGCTGTTTTTAAAATTGAAAACCATCTCTATAATTGTTAGGAATTGAAGTGAAATGAAACTAGTGGCACGCGCTGTGCGTGATATTGTAAATGTAAATTTATTGATGATGTGTAGTTAATAGGAGTATTCCATGAATGTATGTGAACTGATGAATTCTCTTGAAGTAAAATGAAATATGTTTTTACTGTCTGAATTAAATGTTTATTTTATACTATAAATGGCTCTTTGTATGAGTTTGAACCCAGATTCTAATTCAT
Source organism: Maratus speciosus (assembly GCA_963932465.1). Lineage (NCBI taxonomy): Eukaryota > Metazoa > Arthropoda > Arachnida > Araneae > Salticidae > Maratus > Maratus speciosus. The sequence goes on along the minus strand of CAWVRF010001489.1, from coordinate 101,383 downwards.
TAACGCCCAGCATCGTGTAGATGCAACTCGCAAGAAGAATATCAGAAGGTTAGTATTACATTTTAAGCTAAGCCTCTTTAGAACTCTTAACATATTGGTACCCTCGGTTTAGGACGGCATTTTTGAATTTTGAATTTATTTGAATGAAAAGATGAATTTGAATAATTTAAAAACGCAAAGAAAAGGACTAAGAGCTACTTTTATTGTCACAGTTAATAAAATTGAGGCTGAATTATCTAAAGAAATAAATGAATTCAAAGATTTCTCAGTTTTAAAAACTCAACTCATGGACAAGTTTCAGAGGTTAGACACATGTCAAAGTCAAATTTCGGAAATGTTGTTGCAAGAGGAAGACGAAAAATTGTTCACGGAAGACTTTGAAAGTGCAGAAGCATATAGAGAGAAATATATAGAAGTATGCTCGCACATTGATGAGAAAATTCAATTATCTTCATCTCCTAGTGAAAGTGAAAGAAGAAAATTTAAAATACCGAAAATTGAGCGGAAAAGATTTAATGGCGAACCAAAAGAATATTTATCTTTCTGGAGTCAGTTCAAAAAAATAAATGAAGATGCCTCTATTGCTGATGAGGATAAAATGCAATATTTATTGCAATGCATGGAACCGCAATCAAAGGCAGAGCGATTAGTGAAGAGCTATCCGGCAAGCTTTTTCAGGAAGGCTCACGTTTTCAGCACCAGCCTTGGCGAGTTGGCGAAAGCGAGAACGTTCAGCCAGCTCTAACGCCAATCGTCGTCTTGTGTTTTGTTTTGAACCGAAATGGCGGAAGAAGAACTAGCATATTTTAGAATAACAGTCCTACCTAAATTAAAGAAATATTTTCAATTATGTGTTCTAGATGAAAAGAAATCTTCTTCGAAAGAAATTGTATTACGAACTCTTATACTCTGTTTTATCAAAGGCCTTTATTACTTTTGATGATATAGACTAAAATTTTGATTATTTGATCCCCTCAAAATTCTACATTTTCATTCAATTGAGTATTATTAATTCCATACCTTTGTTAAAAAGGCCTTTATTATTTTTATATAATTCCATACCTGTTAAACAAAAATTCATTACCTTCATAAATCTAGATATTTGATTACATATAAAGATGGATTTATGGGGATGATGAATTAATGCAGTTTCAGTGCATTTTGATGTATATAAGCACAGATTTAAAAAAATACCTGTGGCAGAAAATTACTATATTTTCTGCGATGAACTTATATAATTGATTTAATATCAAATCATTCTGCAGAAACAGTACCCAAAGTCGAATGAACATACGCTAAAACAGAAAGAAAAAAAAAAAAAAAAAAAAAAAAAACCTATCACACTCTCAACCAGGAGGTTTAGAAATTGCCTTTTAATGTGAGATGAATTTCTTATGGCTGTTCTCAACTGCTCTGCTCAACAAGCGCAAAACTTTTTGACACATTTACAAATTCATTTTTTAACGGAAAGATATAAAATTGGAAATCCTGACTATGGAAGCGATTTGGAATCGAACTGTGTTTTCCATTTTTGGATCAAGCAATTACCTATTGAGTTAGAAGCGATTTGGATCATGTGACACGGCATTTTTCTCCCCTTACTGACTGGATTTTCTTTTTTCGTTCGGAAGTTCGGTTCAAAATGCCAACTTTGACAGTATTTTCTAAAAGATCTATTTATTGCGTTTACAAGAAAACGGAAAAAACAGTTCGATAACATAGTTTCTGAATAACAACACCTTCTAGTTTCATGAGTTTCCGAACAAAAATGAATTAAAACTTATGTCAGAAAGTTGACCCTTTGGAATTGAGAACAGCCTTAAGGGGAGGTGGGGGAGAAGGAATATTGAATGACTATTTTTTGTTACTTCAAAGTAACAAATAAAATCACTAGAGAAATTTTTTAACTATGTATGGTAGTGAGGGGCTGTATATTTAAATAGTTATATTTATCAATTAACAAATGGAAAAATAAATCAAAAAATTAAAAACTTGGAATATTTAACTTTTTTTTTAGGGGGGGGGGGGGGGGGTGAAAGAAAAACAAGCTTTTTTTCGGGGGGGGGGGCAGAATTAGAATAATGGGTCCTTTACTTATAGTTACTTCAAAGTAATAAATAGGACGGAAAATTATAAATAAATGTAAAGAATTGAAAAAAAAATGAAAGCGTGTGCACAAAAGGTTAATCCTGATTCTTTTTTTTTTTTCAATCATTCATTCTATTTCTTTCCTTTTCTTATTTTTATGGTAAATTATTTATTTGCTATTTAAAAATCAACAGATAGAGCAAAACACAATTTTAACTAACCAACTTAACTTCAACTTAATAAATAGCGCAATATGTGTGATGAATGACGAAAAATGGAGTGTGTGTGTAGGGGGGGGGGGGGGGGGGGTTCATCCGAGAGAATTTAGATGATTTATTCAAATATGACGAATGACTATTTTAAAATAACAAATAAAACAACTAGAACGAAATAATATTTAAAAATATGCCAAACATTTTAAAATAAAAAACTGAAGAATTTTAAAGATTTTTAATTTTGTGCACGAGGGGTAGACCAATGTTTTCTTTCCATAAAAACTCAAATAATGATAAACATTTAACAGCATTAAAATGTGATATTAATTGATTTAATTGCATGCATCAACTTGCAATTATTTTAACTGATTGATTTAATTGCAGGATACAGCTAAATAATTTATGATTTATCGTTCAAACAAATTATAATCGAAATGATTTTAGTTTCAACTTCCTATTAACGTCTAATCGCAATTAAATTAAGAACAATTAAATTTTAATGAATTATTTCAGTGAAAATATATTTTATTAATGCAATCAACACGTCACACAATTATGCGCTTAATAATAATAATAATAAACTAAATTAATTCAGTAGTAATGCTAATAAACTAAGTTCAACTGTGTCAAAAAATGATCAATAGAATTATATTTATTACAAAAAAATCTTCACATCTGTTTTTATTTTTCCTAAAAAATAAAATACGTTCTCAATTTCTTCGAATATAGTGAATCAATGAAATAAATTAATATTATTGAACTGAAAAACGTAACTTATGTTTGAATTATATATATTGCTCAGTTAAAAGCATTTTAATGCAAAAAAGTTCTTAGTTTTATAAGCAAAAAGCTCTCAGCAAAGGAAGGGGGTTGCTGTTCGCTACGCGTAAGACGTCAGGAACAGGAAAGGGAGCGTAGCATTGAATTCATCCCCGCGCCAACCGTTACTCTGGCGATAAAGTGCTCAAAACGTGAGCCTTCTTGAAAAAGCATCCGGCAACTGCTGAAAACTATCCAAAAGCTATTGAACAATTAAAAGAAAGATTTGGCCGAGATGACCTATTTGTTCAGATTTACGTAAGAGAACTGTTAACCCTCGTAATGAGAAATGCTACAGCTGGAAAAATGAAAGTTGATTTGGCTTCTTTATATGATGAATTGGAAAGTAAACTCCGAGCCTTGGAAAGCCTTGGTCGAACACAAGAGAAATACGGAGATTTCCTGATACCTTTAGTTGAAAGTTGTTTGCCTGAAGAAATTCTTTTAACTTGGGAAAGAAGCCGAAGTCATAATGCATCTGCCAGTAAGAATTCCCGAACTTTAGAGGAACTGATGGACTTTCTTCGCCAAGAAGTTCAAAGAAATGAAATCGTTTCTCTAGCAAGGAAAGATTTCGGACAAATGAATGTCGGCAAAAGAGACCCTATATCTGAAAGTGTAAAGAAATCTGATTTAGCTACCGTATCGGCGTTAGTAAGTATGGAAAATATAGGTAAAAAAAATAATTGTAACTTTTGTGAAAAATTTCATCAAAGTGAAAAGTACTTTAGCGCTAAAAAAATGTCTTTAGGTGATAAACAAAAATTATTGTTAAAAAAAGGTGCCTGTTTCTCATGCTTACAAAAAGTTGGTCATTTAAGTAGAAATTGTAATATTAAATCTAAGTTAAAGTGTACCCTTTGTAACAAACCTCATTTTGAAATAATGTGCCCACAGCAATCTAGAAAAAATGATCAAAATGATGCTCTTAAGTCAGAATTCTCTTTCTAATTGTAATAGTAATGAAGTTGTTTTTATGCAGACACTTGGCGTGCGTATTCGGTCGCACGGTCGCCAAAAGGTTGTACGCGCACTTTTAGATGCTGCGAGCCAAAGTAGCTATGTTAACGAGAGGGTAACGAAATTATTAAAAATGCGTCCTCTGAGAAAGGAAACAATTATTCACGCATTGTTCGGGGGGGGGGGGGGGAGTGAAACCAAGCCCAAACCACATGATGTGTTTTCCGTAGAAATTAGTGAACTAGAAGGAGATAACGCGTTTGGTTGTGAAGTATTTTCCGAAAGAAAGATTTGCGGATTTGTCCCTAAAATTAAAGATTATAGGATTTTAAATGAGCTGAAGAAAAGACAGATTAATCTAACGGATCACTTTTGTAAGGAAACCGAAATTGATGTTTTGATAGGGGCAGATTTGATAGGAAGATTATTAACAGGTAATTTAATTCAATTGAATTGCGATTTGACGGCCATAGAAACCAAGCTGGGTTGGACTGTAATGGGAAAACAAATTTCTAGTAAGAAACATAATATTTTGACAACATTGTCTATGCATGTTAGAAATGTTCCTTTGAAATGAATTATGGGAACTTGAAACAATAGGAATTTCTGACCCCATTCCGAGTTTTGAAAGGAAAGAAAATTTTGATTTAAGCGATTTTGAAAATAAAATGAAAATTCTTCCCGATGGCAGATATGAAGTAGAGCTTCCATGGAAGTGTAATTCTAAGAACTTGACAGATAACAAAATTTTAGCTTGGAAGAGACATGAAAAATGATTAATAAATTAAAATGCGGGGGATTTTTCGCTGAATATCAGGAAGTATTTAAGGGAATGGGAAAAATTAAATATTATTGAGTGTGTCCCAGAAAATGAATTAAGTAATAAATATCATTATTTACCGCATAGGCCCGTAATCAGGTTAGATAAGAAAACTACAAAGGTACGCCCTGTGTTTGACGCGTCTGCTTCTGAAAGCGGAAAACCCTCCTTAAATGAATGTCTATATAAAGGAATTAATCTGATTGAAGTAATACCTGATATTCTTGACCGTTTTAGAACATATCCTATCGGTATAACTGCAGATATAGAAAAAGCTTATTTAATGTTATCTGTTATGCCTAGAGATAGAGATTTTCTTAGATTTTATTTCCTATGTAATGAAGGGCAATTGATTTATAGACATTGTAGAGTTGTATTTGGTGTATCTTCCAGCTCTTATTTATTAAGTGCATCCATAATGAATCTATTAGAAAATAGTACCCCTGAATATAAAGAAACTGCTGAAAATTTGAAATGTTCGTTTTATGTAGATAATTGTGTATCAGGTGTTTTTAACATTGATGAAGCTAAAACATTTATTGAAAATGCAAAATTGTTAATGTCTAAAGGGTGTTTTAATTTGCGTTGTTTTGAAAGCAATGTAGCTTGCAAGAATGTCGATGAGAGTTCTGGGGATACTTCTATTTTAGGGATTATTTGGAATTTAAATAATGATTCTTTAAAATATTGTTTAGATTTAGAAGCAGTAACGTGCGAAAGGAAAATTACTAAGAGGTTAATCTTGAGCATTGTACAAAGGATTTTTGATCCTATCGGCTTATTGTCACCAACTACATTGCTTCCAAAACTATTATTGCAAGATTCATGGAAACAGAAAATTCCATGGGATCATGAATTGCCTTGTAATAATGTAAATGTATTTTTGAAATGGCTAAAGAATATCGATGTGTTAAAAGAAGTAGCTATACCTCGCTACTTGGAGGTTAATACTTCATCTGAACTCCATGTTTTTGTTGATGCAAGCAAAGGGGCATATGCAGCGTGCGTCTTCGCTAGATCAATAATTGGTTCTGAAGTAAAGGTTATACTTGTTAGAGCGAAGTCTAGGGTTGCTCCTCTCAAAACTTTGAGTATGCCGCTTTTAGAACTAATGGCTTGTTGTATAGGTGCTCGACTCGCGAATTCTGTCATCAAAGCGATCAATATGCCAAATCTGAAAATGACATTTTGGTCAGATTCTACTACTGCACTTTGGTGGATAAAAGAACATGGAAATTGGTCGATTTTTGTGAGCAACAGAGTTAAAGAGATTCGGCAATTGACCAGAACGGAATCATGGAAGCACGTTCCTGGAAGTTTAAACATAGCTGATATACTATCGCGTGGGTGCTCTCCACAACGAATGCTTAGTTCGAGTTGGTGGGAAGGTCCTAAGTGGTTAAAGGAAAATCCTGAGTGTTGGCCAATGGGCGCGATTGACTGTCAACCTAAAGAAGTAGATTTAGAAAAAAAGAAAGTTAAAATTATGAATGTTGATCTAGCTAAAGACGCACCCCATTGGCTCTTAAATAATATATCTAATTATGACAAAATGATAAGAGTATTTGCTTATGTAGATTTGTAAATAATTGTCGTAAGATTTCTGATAAATGTGAAGATTTGAATCTTTCTCAAAATGAAATTCAGAATTCGGAAAATCACCTAATCAGTTTAGTCCAAAGGTATTATTTGTACAATAAAATGTCTGTGCATGATATTGTTACATTCGTAGATAATAATGGAGTTTTAAGGGTAAAAATTAAAATAACTGAAAGAAATGATCAAGAATCATTTATGTATCCAATATTGTTGCCAGATAAGTGTGAATTTACTAAACTGTTGATTAGATCTGCACACCAAAAGAATTGTCATGCGGGAATAAGAATAATGCAGTCTTTAATAAGAGAAAGATTTTGGATTATTGGAGCTAGAAGAGCCATCAAAAATGTGCTATTTGATTGTATTCCATGCAAACGCTTTAAAGCAAAATCCTTGTCAAGCGAACCGACGCCTTTACCACCAGATCACGTGACGGATTGCGCTGTATTTGAAATTATAGGAGTGGACTTAGCAGGGCTTCTATTCCTGAAAACTGGCGAGAAAGTTTGGATATCGTTATTTACTTGTGCAGTTTATCGTGCACTTCACCTTGAACTAGTTAACTCGCTATCTTCTGATGCATTTCTTCTAGCACTGAGGCGTTTTATAGCTAGACGCGGAAGACCTAGTACTATTTATTGTGATAATGGAACGAATTTTAAGGGAGCTTCCAATGAACTTTCGAAATTAAATTGGGATAAAATTTTAAGAGAAACTATGACGCATAAAATTGTTTGGAAATTTATACCTCTCACCGCAGCTTGGTGGGGAGGCTGGTGGGAAAGGTTGATTCGTATTGTAAAAGAATTGTTAATACGCACTCTTGGTAGATCAGTATTGACTTATGAAGAATTGAATACATTTGTATGTGATTGTGAATCTGTAATTAATTGTAGACCTCTAACCTATATCTCTGAGGACCCACTAGAGCTAGTTCCTCTTACACCCGCTATGTTTCTTACTAAAAACAGATGTTTTAGCAATTCAGATATTATCGAATTAGATTCTCGAGGTTTAAGGAGAAGGGCGAATTATAGAGCTAAACTTCTTACCGATTTTAGGCAACGCTTTAGAAAGGAATACCCCAGGGAATTAGTCCAAAAACATACTGAAAAACACACACGTGAGCCTCGATTGGGGGAAGTAGTCTTGATTGGGGATGATAATAAAAAGCGTTTATTTTGGCCCTTAGGGAAAGTGATTCAGTTGATTCCTGGACGGGATAGTAAAATCCGTACTGTTAAGTTAAAAACGCAACACGGCACGGTTTTACGTCCGGTGCAGCGCATCTTCCCTTTGGAAATATATTCGAATGGTACGAATGAAATCGCATTTAAAAAGTTGGGTGAAGGGAAATCTAGTTCTAGTGAATGTATTAATGATAAAAATGTATCTTCTCCTGATAATGTCATAATTAAGAAATATACCTCTTCTGGAAGATGTGTAAGAGCTCCGAAGAAATTAGATCTTTTTAATAACAATTGTTATGTATTTGAAACTCTCCCCAAGTTTCAAAGGGGGGAGGATGTTAGGAATTGAAGTGAAATGAAACTAGAGGCACGTGCTGTGCGTGATATTGTAATGTAAATTTATTGATGATGTGTAGTTAATAAGAGCATTCCATGAATGTATGTGAACTGATGAATTCTCTTGAAGTAAAATGAAATATGTTTTTATTGTCGGAATTAAATGTTTATTTTATACTATAAATGGCTCTTTGTGTGAGTTTGAACCCAGATTCTAATTCATTAACGCCCAGCATCGTGTAGATGCAACTCGCAAGAAGAATATCAGAAGGTTAGTATTACATTTTAAGCTAAGCCTCTTTAGAACTCTTAACAATAATAATAGCCTAAGTCATGTGACTATCATCAACAGCTCCAGGCGGATCTCTTCGCTTTTTACATTCCAGGGGGCCATTTTGGTACTTTAATGTTAGCCAGCCACAGGTGTGATAAGTCGCCGAATATTATTCTATCCCCATTATTTCGTTTATATTATAATAGTCCAAGTCATGTAAGTGCCATAAACAACGGGCTGATTTCTTCGCTTTTCATAAGAAAGGTTTCCATTTTGATTAAAGAATCAAAATTATTTTTTCGAATAAAACTACATAAAAGTTGCCATGATTACAAAGAATTCCTGGTACTTTTATGTTAGCCGGGTGAAACTCTCGCCAATAGCTTTTTTTTAACTCGCCAGTTAGCATTTTTTTATTTTTCGAGTGGTAAATTAAAACGGTGCTACTTGGTTATCCCATCGACCAAAAATCTGTCGCCAAATTATAAGATTAAATGCCAATAATGGTTGATCGTAAATGTCGCATTCACTTGACTTTAAGGAAGTTACACATGTTCACGCCATCAAGTGATTTTTATTTCGACGTTTTATTTGTATTTTTATTAATATTATACTAATTTATTTGTTCTTTTGTTATTTAAAATAAAAAAATATGTCAATTTGTATAATTTGGCTATTTATATAAATTGGCGAAATTGGTCGACGGGAGAAGTAATAACATTAAAACGTTGCTTTGAAGTGGAAATTAAATCTCATGATTTGTTGCATTGTCACATACGCACCGGGTTTGGCGAGATTTTTTTTTTTACGACAATTTGGCGAAAACCTCGTTTTCAAATACCTGTTACATATGTATTTTTAAATTATTTTCTGTTATTTTTAAAATGAAATAACAATAAATAAAAAATAATTAATTAATAACTATAGAACAAAACAATCTACAACATTTTTTGTAAATAAAAAGAAAATAAATTCAAATAAACATTTATTAATAAATAAGCAACAATAGCCGGATTACCATGTCAGGCAAAATAACGCCATTTTGGCGCCAATTAGGTACCCCGTTGCGTACATGACATCTGTGTCTAATATTTTTCTTTTCGTTTCGTTTAAAAAAAAAAGAATGAAGTAAAAGCCATTTATTTTAAAGGTTTCAATTTTAAATGAAAGTTTTGTATTAAATAAAATGATAATGAAATACAAATTGAATTCTGAATAAAAGTAACATGATGCATTTCTTAGCATACATTTAAGGGAGGCCAAACTCGCCGCCAAATTAATTTAAAATAACCTTTTCTAAAATATGAAAAAAAAATATCTGTTATGATTAAAATTCAAGTTGCCATCAGTAGCAAAAAATTATTTAAAATTAGAAAAAAATTAATATTTCGAAAACTAATTCTAATTTTAAAATTCTAATACCAGTTTTGAGATCTGTGGATCAATACGGATTTTTGGTGTTAATTTCATCGCAAAGTATTCCATAGTTTAGGAGAAATCGCCGTGAAACGTAATCAGCTGTTTAATCAGTCGTTTCATAGAATCGTTGCGTAAATTCGTTTCAATTCGATTCATTAAGATTTTATATATATAGGGTAGAAATAAAATGATAATGAAATACAAATTGAATTCTGAATAAAAGTAACATGATGCATTTCTTAGCATACATTTAAGGGAGGCCAAACTCGTCGCCAAATTAATTTAAAATAACCTTTTCTAAAATATGAAAAAAAATATCTGTTATGATTAAAATTTGAGTTGCCATCATTAGAAAAAAAGTATTTAAAATTAGAAAAAAATTAATATTTCGAAAACTAATTCTAATTTTAAAATTCTAATACCAGTTTTGAGATCTGTGGATCAATACGGATTTTTGGTGTTAATTTCATCGCGATGTATTCCATATTTTAGGAGAAATCGCGTGAAACGTAATCAGTCGTTTAATCAGTCGTTTCATAGAATCGTTACATAAATTCGTTTCAATTCGATTCATTAGGATTTTATATATATAGGGTAGATAAATATTTCGCATTTATTTTGGAACTTTAAAAGCTTTAATTTTAATTTAGAAATTGACATCAACTAAATAACATAAGAGAAAATTGCACTTATTTGTTAGAGAGTTGTTTTGCGACAGGAAAAAAAATGATCAAGAGAGAAAAAGAAATTCCCCGGAAAATGATCGGCGCGCGGCGGCCAAAAAATGAATAAATAAACAAATAAAACCGTGGTTCGCAGCATACATTTTGTGCCCGGGGCAACCGCTTCCGGGACACCCCTCTTTGCACGGCCCTAGGGGGAACACTAGAGGTCTGCACGGGCCACAATTTCCAGGCCGGCGTGAAAATTAAAAGTTCCACCCTAGTCCGTTTATATTTTCACAGTTTACGGCCAAGCCCAGTTCATAAAAAAATCAGTGAAAACAAGCCTGGCCCATGAAAAACTCCATTAAATCAGGCCTGGTCCGGCCCGACTCAGTTTCTCAAAAATTCTGATTTTTCTTAAAACTGTTCTTAACTGTTCTGCTGAACAAGCGCAAAACGTTTTGACAACATTTACAAATTCATTTTTTGACGGAAAGGTATAAAATTGGAAAGCCTGACAATGGAAGCGATTTGGAATTGAACTGTTTTTTCCATTTTTTGATCAGTCAATTACCTATTGAGTTAAAAGCCATTTCGATCACATGACAAACACGTTTCTCGCCGCTTTTGAGTGCTCTTTCTTCCTCCGCGCGGAAATTCGGTTCAAAAAGCGCACTTTGACACTCTTTTCTGAAAGATTTATTGCGTTTGCAAAAAAATGGGAAAAACAGCTCAATGACATAGTTTCTGAACAACAACACCAGCTATTTTCATGCATTTTCGAACAAAAATAAATTAAAACTTATGTCAGAAAGTTACCCTTTCGGATTTAAGAAACCCTTAACATGCAATTGCAGGGTTGCCACTTGCTACTAAAATCGACTATTTTCAGCATTCGGCAACTATGGCGACTATATTAGGCCGAAAACCGTTAAAAAGCGACTATTTCAAGACAGCAGTAGGCGACTTTTTTTCGGATTTCAGCGACTATTTTTACGGAAAATATTCCGTCTGTTTCTTCAAAGCGCCTGTAAAGTCATCTTCCCAAAAGCACTTTTTCAACGGTTGTTTGAGGAGATTTGCGATTTTTTCCGCGACGAATTCCAAAATTCGGGATTTTCAACCCCAATCCATTGACGAAAATATCTATTTATTTCCGAGATCTTTTTATACTATCGTTGAAGGAGGTTTTGCGATTTTTTCCGCGATCCTTTGCCAAATTTTGCAGGTTTTTCTACGACTGATTGACGAAATTGATATTTTTTCGGCCACCACTTGTCCAAATTCGCGATAGATATTTTCTGCGACCGATTGATGGTAGTTACTATTTGTTTCAGAGATCTTTTGATGAAATTCCCGATTCTTTTCCAGATCGTTTGTCAAAATTCGTGATTTTCTTTTCACGGCCAACTTTCAAAATTCGTGATTTTTTGGTTAAATTCCTTTTTTTTTTTTTTTTTTTTTTTTTAGCCAGATTTGCGTTTTTTTTCTCCGCGGCCATTTGACGAAATTTGCGATTTTTTTTCTTGTGATCATTAGACGAAATTCGCAATTTCTTGTACATTCTTTTGACGAAATTTGCGATGATTTTTCCACGACCGAATGACGAAAATCGCCATTTGTTTTCGCGACCTTTGGTAAAATTCAAGATATTTTTACAGTTGTTTGAGGATATTCGCGATTTTTTCCGCGACGAATTGCAAAATTCGCGATTTTTTCCACTAGATTGACGAAAATAGTTAGTTCTTTTTGTCATCTTTTGCTACGATCGTTGAACGAGATTTCGCAATTTTTCCTATGACCTATTGCAAATTTCACGATTTTTGGGGGCGATCGTTTCGCGGTACTCACAATTTTTTTTTTCGTGATATTTTGCCAGATTTCGCGTTTTTATTTCTGGCGGTCGTTTCACGGAACTCACGATTTTTTTTCCGCGATCCTTTGCCAAAATTCGCGAATTTGTCTGCGAAAAATTGGCGAAATTTTTTTTCCCGCTACCACTCGTCGGAATTCGCGATACATATTTTTTCCTTGATCGATTAATGGTGTTCGCTGTTTATTTCAGATATCATTTGACGAAATTCGTGATTCTTTTCGACGATAGTTTGTCGAAATTCGTGATTCTTTTCGACGAGAGTTTGTCGAAATTCGTGATTTTCTTTTCAAAACCGAAATTCTTGATTTTTTGAGCAATCATTTGTCTCATAATCATTTGTCGCGTAAATAATCATTCTGGATTATTAACGCTATTATTTGACCAAATTCGTGTCTTTTCAGGGGTGATTCTGTTCTGAATTTTCAAAAATTTAAGGCATCCGGTTCCGAAAAATTAAAAAAAATCGGTCATCAATCCGAAAATTCGGGCATATAAAATATGGCGAATTTCGGCAAATGGTCACGGAAAAAATCAATTTCGACAATCGTTAACAGAAAAAAATCGCCAATTTCTTCAAAGGATCGCAGAAAAAACGAATTTCTCCAAAGAATCGCGAATTACTTCAAGGGATCGCGAAAAAACGTGAATTTCTTCGAGGGATCGCAAAAACGCAAACTTCGTCTAGGGATCGCGGAAAAACACAAATTTCACCAAGGGATCGCAAATCTCATCAAAGGACCGCGGAAAATGCGAATTTCGTCAAAGGATTGCGAAAAAACGCAAAATTGGCGCCGGGAGGAGATTTCCACCCCTTCCCCTTCTCTGCTGTAACCTTTTAGAAAATTTGCTGTGAATTTCAGAATTTATTTTTACTCAGAATCACCCCTGCCGTCTTTTGGTCCACGACCATTAGACGAAATTTGCAATTTTTTCTCTTGGTCATTTACGAATTTCGTAATATTTTATACATTCTTTTGACAAAATTTGCGATGATTTGTCCTTGACCGAATGACGAAAATCGCCATTGTTTCCACAACCTTTGAAAAAATTCAAGATATTTTTCCACGTGCCTTTGAGGAGATTCGCGATTTCTACGCCGACAAATTACCAAAATTCGCAATTTTTTCCGCCAATCGTTTCGTAGAATTCACGATTTTCTTTACACGATCCTTTTCCAAATTTCGTGAATTTTTCTACGACCGACTGACGAAAATGATATTCGACATTTATTTCAGGGATTTTTGACAAAATTCGCAATTCTTTTAAACGATCTTTTCTTTTGTCGATCGGCTGAGGAAGTTCTTGATTTCCTGCTCGATTTTTTGCGCGACTATTTGACCAAATTCGCGAGTGTAATTTTTTTTTTCTGTTCGCGACAATTCCACAAAATTTTCTTCGCGAGTTATTTATTTATTTATTTTTTTTTTTCGATCAATGGAAAACTTTATTTTTCTACGGTTAATTGTTGATATCTGCGACTTTTTTCCGTTACCCATTGGCAAAATTCGCGAATGAATTGATTTTGTGGAATTCTCGAAGAAAAGAAAATCGTGGCTTTCACGAAATTAAAAAAAAAAAAAAAAATCGCGTACGAATCATATGCTTGTGCTAGAAGTAAATTTGGTAGATTTTATCCAAACAATATTTTTATTATGCGGGATTTTCCTTTTTTGGAATTCTCGAAGAAAAGAAAATCGTGGCTTTCACGAAAAAAAAAAAAAAACTAGTTGGATGATGTGCCAATCCCAAAACTTTCTTCTATCTTATACATAATATTTCAAAAACTAGTTACACATATTAATACTTCAATATTTTTAGTTCAATACAATACCAACTTTGATTTTCATCTTAAATTTCTGCTTCAGTCAATTAAACGGACTAAAAGCGAGTTAATCAATATCATGATATTTGTTAAAATTAATAGTTTTTCCTTATTATGTTGTTATCAGATGTTTGTGAAAAGCCGGCTTAGCAAAAAGCGAGTTCCCGCCTCTGCACGAGCCGCCGATGGACAACAAAGCTACAAAAAATCAAGAAAAGCATACAAAAATCGCTATCACAGAGCTCCTTTACCGCACAATATTTCCAAATTCAAGGAGGACCTGTTGGCCAAAGCAAAAATCATGCACGAAAAAATTTGGTTCCATTGTATGCATAATTTTATACACTTTTCGATTGCACAATAAAGAAGATGACACAAACATCGCTATTACAACGCCCCCTTTCGGTACATTTTTTTCAATTCAGGGAGGACTTGTTTGCCATGCCAGAAACGTACACACAAAATTTGGTCCAATTCTATGCAATTCTCATACAAATTCATTTGGTCTTCATACAATTTTCGATGGTACAAAAATGAAAATGGTACAGACATCTCAATTATAGCGCCCCCTTCCGGTGGAATTTTTTCAAATTCAGGGAGGACCTTCGTGCCATGACCAAAAACAAACACAAAATATTTGGCTCAATTCTATGTATAACTTCATACACTTTTTGATGGTACAATATTCAAAATCGCACAAAAATCGCTATAACAGCGACTCCCTAGCGGCGATTTTTTTTTCCAAATTCAGGGAGGACCTGCTTGCCATAGTCAAAAACTTAAAATAAAAATTTGGTTCAATCCTATGTATAACTTCATACATTTTTGGATTAGACAATATTCAAAATCACACAAAAATCGCTATAACAGCGCCCAGTAGCGGCGATTTTTTTCCAAATTCAGGGAGGACCTGCTGGCCATAGTCAAAAACTTAAAATAAAAATTTGATTCAATTCTATGTATAACTTCATACACTTTTGGATTGGACAATATTCAAAATCGCACAAAATTCGCTATTACAGCGCCCCCTGCGGGCGATTTTTTTCCAAATTCTGGGAAGACCGGCTTGCCATAGCCAGAAACTTAAATTAAAAATTTGGTTTAATTCTATGCATAACTTCATACACTTTTTGATGGTACAATATTCAAAATCGCACAAAAATCACTATAACAGCGTCCTCCTAGCGGCGATTTTTTTCCAAATTCAGGGAGGACCTGCTTGCCATAGTCAAAAACTTAAAATAAAAATTTGGTTCAATTCTATGCTTAACTTCATACACTTTTTGATGGTACAATATTCAAAATCGCACAAAAATCACTATAACAGCGTCCTCCTAGCGGCGATTTTTTTCCAAATTCAGGGAGGACCTGCTTGCCATAGTCAAAAACTTAAAATAAAAATTTGGTTCAATTCTATGCTTAACTTCATACACTTTTGGATGGTAAAATATTCAAAATCGCGCAAAAATCGCTATTACAGCGCCCCCTACCTGCGAATTATTTCCTAATTCAGGGGGGATCTGCTTGCCATAGTCAAAAACTTAAAATAAAAATTTGATTCAATTCTATGTATAACTTCATACAGTTTTGGATTGGACAATATTCAAAATCGCACAAAATTCTCTATTACAGCGCCCCTGCCGGCGATTTTTTTCCAAATTCTGGGAAGACCTGCTTGCCATAGCCAAAAACTTAAAATAAAAATTTAGTTCAATTCTATGCATAACTTCATACACTTTTTGGTGGTACAATGGCGACAGGCAGACGGACACACGAACAGAAAGACATTTTGTATAAACATGTTTTTTGGGATCTCTGACCCCTAAAACGTGTAAATCCATCGAAAACTGGAAGTCGAAAAAAAATTTCGATTACAATACTTTCTTCTATTGAAGATAGAAGAAAGTAAAAAATCGCGTACGAATCATATGCCTGTGCAAGAAATAAATTTGGAAGATTCCATCCAAACAAATATTTTTATTATGCGGGATTTTCCTTTTTACTTTCTTCTATCTTTAATAGAAGAAAGTATTGTAATCGAAATTTTTTTCGACGGATTTACATGTTTTAGAGGTCAGAGATCTCAAAAAACATGTTTATAGAAAATGTCTGTCTGTCCGTGTGTCCGTCTGTCATGTGTCCGTCTGTCTGTCGCCATTGTACCATCAAAAAGTGTATGAAGTTATGCATAGAATTGAACCAAATTTTTATTTTTAGTTTTTGGATGTGGCAGGTAGGTCCTCCCTGAATTTGGAAAAAATTCGCCGGTAGGGGGCGCTGTAATAGCAATTTTGCATATTGTACCATCGAAAAGTGTATGAAGTTATGCATAGAATTGAACCAAATTTTTATTTTAAGTTCTTGGCTATGGTAAGCAGGTCCTTCCTAAATTTGGAAAAAATTCGCCGGTAGGGGGCGCTTTAATAGCGATTTTTGTTCCATTTTGAATATTGTACCATCGAAAAGTGTATGAAGTTACGCATAGAATTGAACCAAATTTTCATTTTATGTTTTTGGCTTTGGCAAGCAGATCCTCCCTGAATTTGGTAAACATTCGCCGGTAGGGGGCGCTGTAACAGCGATTTTTGTGCGATTTTGAATATTGTACCATCCAAAAGTGTATGAAGTTATGCAAGAATTGAACAAAATTTTTATTTTAAAATTATGGCTATGACAAGCAGGTCCTCCCTGAATTTCGAAAACATTCGTCGCTAGGGGGCGCAGTAATAGCGGTTTTGCATATTGTGCCATCGAAAAGTATATGAAGTTATGCATAGAATTGAACCAAATTTTTATTTTAAGTTCTTGGCTATGGTAAGCAGGTCCTTCCTAAATTTGGAAAAAATTCGCCGGTAGGGGGCGCTTTAATAGCGATTTTTGTTCCATTTTGAATATTGTACCATCGAAAAGTGTATGAAGTTACGCATAGAATTGAACCAAATTTTCATTTTATGTTTTTGGCTTTGGCAAGCAGATCCTCCCTGAATTTGGTAAACATTCGCCGGTAGGGGGCGCTGTAACAGCGATTTTTGTGCGATTTTGAATATTGTACCATCCAAAAGTGTATGAAGTTATGCAAGAATTGAACAAAATTTTTATTTTAAAATTATGGCTATGACAAGCAGGTCCTCCCTGAATTTCGAAAACATTCGTCGCTAGGGGGCGCAGTAATAGCGGTTTTGCATATTGTGCCATCGAAAAGTATATGAAGTTATGCATAGAATTGAACCAAATTTTTATTTTAAGTTCTTGGCTAAGGCAAGCAGGTCCTTCCTTAATTTGGAAAAATATTCGCCGTCAGGGGCGCTTTAATAGCGATTTTTGTGCCATTTTGAATATTGTACAATTGAAAAGTTTATGAAGTTATGCATAAAATTGAACCAAATTTTTTGTGTTTCTTTTTGGTCACGGCATGAAGGTCCTCCCTGAATTTGGAAAAATTACGCTGGAAGGGGGCGCTATAATTACGATGTCTGTACCCTTTTCTTTATTGCACAATCGAAAAGTGTATAAAATTATGCATACAATTGAACCAAATTTTTTCGTGCATGTTTTCGGCTTTGGCCAACAGGTCCTCCTTGAATTTGGAAATATCGCGCGGTAAAGGGGCTCTGTGATAGCGATTTTTGTATACTTTTCTTGATTTTTCGTAGTTCTATTGTCCATCGGCGGCTCGTGCAAAGGCGAGAACTCACTTCCTGCTAAGCCGGCTATTCGCAAACATCTGATAACAACAGAATAAGGAAAAACTATGAATTTTAACAAATATCATGGCATAGATTAACTCGTTTTTAGGTATTTTAATTGACTGAAGCAGGAATGTAAGATAAAAATCAAATTTGGTGTAGTAATGAACTAATAATATTGAAGTATTAACATGTGTAACTAGTTTTTGAAATATTAAGATGTATAAGATAGAAGAAAGTTTTACGATTGGCACATCCAACCAGTTTGTGTGGGATTTGCGATATTCCACATGTTATTTCTAACTCTGCCCCTCAAATAAAACTTTTCTTCTTTCTCTCCAAGAAACTCAAGAAAATCTTGAAATGAAAGGCCTGATGGAAAGTAGTTTCGGGCATGATCTGCAAGACGTTTTTACTGCTATTGTTTCCCGGTGCTGTACATAATTACTTTCCTCTGTCTTTAATAGAAGAAAGTATTGTAATCGAAATTTTTTTCGACTTCCGGTTTTCGACATGATTAACACGTTTTAGGGGTCAGAGATCCCAAAAAACATGTCTATAGAAAATGTCTGTCTGTCCGTGTGTCCGTCTGCCTGTCGCCATTGTACAATCAAAAAGTGTATGAAGTTATGCATAGAATTGAACCAAATTTTTATTTTAAGTTTTTGGCTATGGCAAGCAGATCCTCCCTGAATTTGGAAAAAAAATCACCGATAGGGGGGCGCTGTACTAGTGATTTTAAATATTGTACCAACCAAAAGTGTATGAAGTTATGCATAGAATTGAACCAAATTGTTATTTTAAGTTATTGGCTCTGGAAGTAGGTCCTCCCTGAATTTGGAAAAAATTCGCCGGTAGGGGGCACTGTAACAGCGATTTTTGTGCGATTTTGAATATTGTACCGTCCAAAACTGTATGAAGTTATGCATAGAATTGAACATAATTTTTATTTTAAGTTTTTAGCTATGGCAAGTAGATCCTCCCTGAATTAAAAAAAATCGCCGGTAGGGGGAGCTGTAATAGCGATTTTTGTGCGATTTTGAATATTGTACCATCGAAAAGTGTATGAAGTTACGCATAGAATTGAACCAAATTTTTATTTTAAGTTTTTGCCTGAGGGAAGCAGGTCCTCCCTGAATTTAGAAAAAAAATTCGCCAGTAGGGGGTGCTGTAATAGCGATTTTTGTGTGATTTTTAATTTTGTACCATCCAAACGTGTATGAAATTATGCACAGAATTGAACCAAATTTTTATTTTAAGTTTTTGGCTGTGGCAAGCAGATCCTCCCTGAATTTGGAAAAAAATCCCCGGTAGCGGTCGCTGTAACAGTGATTTTAGTGCGATTTTGAATATTGTACCATCCAAAAAGTATGAAGTTATGTATAGAATTGAACCAAATTTTTATTTTAAGATTTTCGCTGTGGCAAGCAGATCCTCCCTGAATTTAGAAAAAATCGCCGTAGGGGCGCTGTATCAGCAATTTTGTGCGATTTTGAATATTTTACCATCCAAAAGTGTATGAAGTTATACATAGAATCGAGCTAAATATTTTGTGTTTGTTTTTGGTCATGGCACGAAGGTTCTCCCTGAATTTGGAAAAATTCCGCCGGAAGGGGGCGCTGTAACTGCGATGTCTGTACCATTTTCATTTTTGTACCATCGAAAATTGTATTATATTATGCATAGAATTGAACCAAATTTTTTGTGTACGCTTCTGGTTATGGCAAGCAAGTCCTCCCTGAATTTGAAAAAAATCTGCGGAAGGGGGCTGTTGTAATAGCGATGTTTGTGCGACTTTCTTTATTATACCATCGAAAAGTATATAAAATTATGCATACAATTGAACCAAAATTTTTAGCGCATGTTTTTGGCTTTGGCCAACACGTCCTCCTTGAATGTGGAAGTATTGCGCGGTAAAGGGGCGATTTTTGTAAGCTTTTCTTGATTTTTTTGTAGTTCTGTTGCCCATCGGCGGCTCGTGCAGAGGCATGAACTCGCTATTTGCTAAGCCGGCTATTCGCAAACATCTGATAACAACAGAATAAGGAAAAAATATTAATTTTAACAAATATCATGATATAGATTAACTCGTTTTTAGTCCGTTTAATTGACTGAAGCAGAAATTTAAGATGATAATCAAAGTTGGTATAGTATTGAACTAAAAATATTGAAGTATTAACATGTGTAACTAGGTTTTGAAATATTAAGATGTATAATATAGAAGTAAGTTTTGGGATTGGCACATCCAACTAGTTTTTATTGTAGAAGAACCAAGATTACTTACTTCGTAACTGAAACATTATGGCTTTATTTTCTGTATAACTCGCTTTCTCATTTGAAGAAATCCCTCTATTCTTTATTCAGTTATTTGAGCAGAAGCATAAACTGTGAAATAATATGTAGACATTCATAAAGTCCTTTCATTGTAATGGATACATTTTTTCTTCCTTTTTAGGTGCGTTCGTAATTATATAAATTCGTAGCACCTATAGTCGTCGTTCAGTCCGTCTGTCTGTCTGTCCGTCCGTCTGTCTCTCCGCATATAACAGAGCAAAAACTGCCCAACCGAATGGTCTGAAATTTTAAATACATAATTGTTGCAAAATTTTGTCGAGTCATTTAAAGTTTTATGAAAATCGGATGTATAGTTTAATTACAGGGACAGTCAAAAGTTTTCCGTTACATTATATTACGGACAATGGGGGGAAAATATTGCAAGTGCATTTTAATGATGTTACAACTTTCCGAATGATCCGAAATTTTAAATATATAATTGTTGCAAAATTTTGTCGAGTCGTTTCAAATTTTATGAAAATCTAATGTATAATTTAATTACAGGGACAGTCAAATTTTTCCGTTACATTACGTCCAATGAGAAAAAAAATAATTTTAATGATTTTACAGATTTCTGAATGGTCTCAAACCTTAAATATATAATTGTTCTAAAATTTTGTAGAGTCATTTCAAATTTTATGAAAATCAGATGTATATTTTAATGACAGGGATAGTCAAAAGTTTTCCGTTACATTGCGGCCAATGGGAAAAAATATTTCAAGTGCATTTTAAAGATGTTACAGCCTTTCGAACAGAATGATATTGATATGCACTTATGAAGTGCACTAAAATATACATCCATTACACTATGCAGTGCAAAAAATATTTATAAAACTAGTTATAGTACGAACGCATCTCATTTGGCACGTTTGACGAGCAATTTCCAACTTGTTTACTTTCTTCTATCTTAAATAGAAGAAAGTATTGTAATCGAAATTTTTTTCGACTTTCGGTTTTCGACGGATTTATACGTTTTAGGGGTCAGAGATCCCAAAAAACATATTTATAGAAAATGTCTGTCTGTCCGTGTGTCTGTCGCCATTGTACCATCAAAAAGTGTACGAAGTTATTGAACCAAATTTTTATTTTAAGTTTTTGGCTATGGCAAGCAGGTCCTCCCTGAATTTGGAAAAATAATCGCCGTAGGGGTCGCTGTAACAGTGATTTTAGTGCAATTTTGAATATTATACCATCCAAAAAGTATGAAGTTATGCATAGAATTGAACCAAATTTTTATTTGAAGATTTTGGCTGTGGCAAGCAGATCCTCCCTGAATTTAGAAAAAAATCGCCGGTTGGAAGCGCTGTAACAGCGATTTTTGTGCGATTTTCGATATTGTACTGTCCAAAAGTGTATGAAGTATGCGTAGAATTGAACCAAATTTTTATTTTAAGTTTTTGGCTATGGCAAGGAGATCCTTCCTGAATTTAAAAAAAATCGCCGGTAGGGGCGCTGTAACTGCGATTTTTGTGCGATTTTGAATATTTCATCATCCAAAAGTGTATGAAGTTATACATAGAATCGAGCTAAATATTTTGTGTTTGTGTTTTGTTTGGTCATGGCGCGAAGGTTGTCCCTGAATTTGGAAAAATTCCGCCGGAAGGGGGCGCTATAACTGCGATGTCTGTACCATTTTCATTTTTGTACTATCGAAAATTGTATGATGTTATGCATAGAATTGAACCAATTTTTTTGTGTACGCTTCTGGTTATGGCAAGGAAGTCCTCCTTGAATTTGAAAAAAAATTGCCGGAAGGGGACCGTTGTAATAGCGATGTTTGTGCGAATTTCTTTATTATACCATCGAAAAGTGTATAAAATTATGCATACAATTGAACCAAATTTTTTCGTGCATGTTTTTGGCTTTGGCCAACAGGTCCTCCTTGAATTTGGAAGTATTGCGCGGTAAAGGGGCGATTTTTGTAAGCTTTTCTTGATTTTTTGTAGTTCTTTTGCCCATCGGCGGCTCGTGCAGAGGCAGGAACTCGCTATTTACTAAGCCGGCTATTCGCAAACATATGATAACAACAGAATAAGGAAAAAATATTAATTTTAACAAATATCATGATATAGATTAACTCGTTTTTAGTCCGTTTAATTGACTGAAGCAGAAATTTAAGATGATAATCAAAGTTGGTATAGTATTGAACTAAAAATATTGGAGTAATAACATGTGTAACTAGGTTTTGAAATATTAAGATGTATAAGATAGAAGAAAGTTTTGGGAATGGCACATCCAACTAGTTTTTATTGTAGAAGAACCAAGATTACTTACTTCGTAACTGAAACATTAGGGCCTTATTTTCTGTATAACTCGCTTTCTCATTTGAAGAAATCTCTCTATTCTTTATTCAGTGATTTGAGCAGAAGCATAAACTGTGAAATAAGATGTGGACATTCATAAAGTCCTTTCATTGTTATGGATACATTTTTTCTTCCTTTTTAGGTGCGTTCGTAATTATATAAATACGTAGTACCTATAGTCGTCGTTCAGCCCGTCTGTCTGTCTGTCCGTCCGTCTGTCTCTCCGCATATAACAGAGCAAAAACTGCCCAACCGAATGGTCTGAAATTTTAAATACATAATTGTTGCAAAATTTTGTCGAGTCATTTAAAATTTTATGAAAATCGGATGTATAGTTTAATTACAGGAACAGTCAAAAGTTTTCCGTTACATTGCATTACGGACAATGGGGAAAAAATATTGCAAGTGCATTTTAATGATGTTACAACCTTCCGAATGATCCGAAATTTTAAATATATAATTGTTGCAAAATTTTGTCGAGTCGTTTCAAATTTTATGAAAATCTGATATATAATTTAATTACAGAGACAGTCAAAAGTTTTCCGTTACATTGCGGCCAATGGGAAAAAAATAATTTTAATGATTTTACAGGCTTCTGAATGGTCTCAAATCTTAAATATATAATTGTTCTAAAATTTTGTTGATTCATTTCAAATTTTATGAAAATCGGATGTATATTTTAATGACAGGGATAGTCAAAAGTTTTCCGTTACATTACGGCCAATGGGAAAAAATATTTCAAGTGCATTTTAAAGATGTTACAGCCTTTCGAACAGAATGAAATTGATATGCACTTATGAAGTGCACTAAAATATACATTCAGTACAGTATGCAGTGCATATTTTAATAATTTATAAAATATTTATAATTTATAAAATATATTTAATAATTTATAAAATATTTATAAAACTAGTTATAGTACGAACGCACCGCATTTGCCACGTTAGACGAGCAATTTCCAACTTGTTTACTTTCTTCTATCTTAAATAGAAGAAAGTATTGTAATCGAAATTTTTTTCGACTTCCGGTTTTCGACGAATTTATACGTTTTAGGGGTCAGAGATCCCAAAAAACATATTTATAGAAAATGTCTGTCTGTCCGTGTGTCTGTCGCCATTGTACCATCAAAAAGTGTATGAAGTTATGCATAGTATTGAACAGAATTTTTATTTTAAGTTTTTGGCCATGACAAGCAGGTCCTCCCTGAATTTGGAAAAAAATCGCCGGTAGAGGGCGCTGTAATAGCGATTTTTGTGCGATTTTGAATATTGTACCATCGAAAAGTGTATGAAGTTACGCATAGAATTGAACCAAATTTTTATTTTAAGTTTTTGGCTATGGCAAGCAGGTCCTTCCATAATTTGCAAAAAAATAATTTGGAAAAACGTTAGGGGGCGCTGTAATAGCGATATTTGTGCCATTTTGAATATTGTACCATCGAAAAGTATATGAAGTTATTCATAGGATTGAACGAAATTTTTTGTGTTTGTTTTTGATCATGGCACGAAGGTCCTCTGTGAATTTGGATAAATTCCGTTGGTAGGAGGCGCTATAAATGCTATGTCTGTACGATTTTCATTATTGTACCATCGAAAAGTGTATGAAGTTATGCGTATAATTTAACCAAATTTTTTGTGTATGTTTCTGGCTATGGCAAGCAAGTCCTCCCTGAATGTGAAAAAAATCTGCCGGAAGGGGGCGCTGTAATAGAGATGTCTGTGCCATTTTCATTATTGTACCATCGAAAACTGTATAAAATTATGCATACAATTGAACCAAATATTTGTGTATGTGTAAGGCTATGGTCAGTAGATCTTCTCTGAACTTGAAAAAATTCCGCCAGAAGGGGGCGCTATAATTGCGATGTCTGTGCCATTTTCATTATTGTACCATCGAAAAGCGTATGAAGTTATGCATAGAATTGAACCACATTTTTGTGTATGTTTCTGGCTATTGCAAGCAAGTCCTCCCTGAATTTGAAAAAAGAAAAATCTGCCGGAAGGGGGGGCGCTGTAATAGCGATATTTTTGCCGTTTTCTTTATTGTACCATCGAAAAGTGTATAAAATTATGCATACAATTGAACCAAATTATTTGTGCATTTTTTTGGCTTTGGCCAACAGGTCCTCCTAGAATTTGGAAATATTGCGCGGTAAAGGGGCTCTGTAATAGCGAATTTTGTAAGCTTTTCTTGATTTTTTGTAGTTCTGTTGCCCATCGGCGGCTCGTGCAGAGGCAGGGAGATCATTTTGGGTGATAAAGGCAAGGGCGCCCTGTGCGAGATTTTTTACTGTACCACTGCAAATGCATTACTCTATTTTTTTTTTCTTTTAAAGGATTTTATAAAAACATTTTATTTTGAGCACTCCTTCCAGGGCCGAAATTAGCTATATTTTCACATGGATTTTGGCGCTTCCCCCCCTCCCTTCCTCTGCAAAGTAAATTTACAAAGAGAAATTTACGAAAATTTCTATTAGCGGATTTATTTTAAAATTGTAAATGTGTAACAGTAAAATACGTAATATTGAAATATATAACCAGCTTTGTCAAATATTTATTCATTAAAACCTGGGGAAAAAATCGAAAGGAAGCGGAAATCATTCCGTTTTATACAGGTTTCCGTCTTAGCAGGTATAACTTGGTATTCTTTCTGTTGGAACCATGTAGGTTTTTCATTTAAGACACGATTCCATTATAGACGGATTTCATTTTTCCAGATTTTACTGTTGTTGTAGCATTACAAATTATTACAATTGAGGCACTTTAATGTCATAGTGATATGAGTCACATTGTTTTAGGAACTAAAAAACCAGGATTTACTGTAGGTATAAAAATGAATTCCAGTATTGTAAAATATCTTCCTGTACTATCTAGATCAGTTTTGCGGGATTATCAGTTATACCACTCTTCTTATTTATGGATTGATTTGTCTAGATCAGGTTTGGCGAACCTTTTTATAACCGCGTGCCAATTTCTTTTCAAAAAATTTTTTACACTACCTTGACGTGCCAACAAATTTAGTGGATGAAAAAATCAAGAATTATAATCAGGACTTTGAATCATGAAAAAAAAAATCTTTAAATAATGACATTAAGATAAAAATAGCAAATGTGTAACATACAGGTGAGGTAACGTCATAAAAAAATTAAATTCTAGAAATTATTTTAAAATATATGTAATTAATTATGTTGTTGAATCTTGGTCGGAAAATAATTAATATCAGGTTCATACTCAGTTAATTTCAACAGAATGCAAACTGAATTGGATTTTACATGACAACTGCTTTTTATTTTGTATTATTAATTTTAGAAAGTAATGACCTTGCGGACATAGATAGATGGAAAAATTATTAAAAGGGCAAATGGTAGGATTTTTTTTTTTTTTTTAATAGCTCTAAAATTAATTTCTAAGTTGAAACAATTTTATCATTAGTATATTTACTAATGCGGTAATTTACGGTATTTTAAAAAGCCACAATTAAAATTCATCAATTTCCAATAAATCAAACTTAGTCAAGATTAGATCATTTAGAGTAGTGTTTCCCAACCTTTTATTGGCAATGCCCCACCGAAGCTTCTGAAAAATCACGATGCCCCCCCTCCCTTCCCCATTCTGTAACATACATCTCTCATTATTTAAAAGATGAACTCTATTCCAACGGAATAAGCTTCATAGGGCCTTAACAACTATTCTTCGTATTTTTTAATTTCTGAAAGAGGTTAATTTTAAGTCACACATGTGTTTTTAACAGAATTCTACAAATGTAATGAGACTATACATCTTTGCCTCAAAGAGTTTCGTTGTTCCTTTCCAACTTACCTCAGTGTTTAACAAAGGTGTTATATGGTCAGTATTTTCATCTTCGCAAAATACTTGAAGTTTAGCGTTAAAACTGATAACATTGATACATTTTACAATTCATTTTAATAACTTATTAAAAGTTAATGGAAAAGCTTTCGACGATGAATTTTTCACAAGAAATACAATACACAAGAAGCATTTCAAGATTATCATCTTTATCAATTTTAAGAAGGCATTCTTCTTCATCAAAACACATTTCTTTGTTTCCCTTTTTCAGTACTGTTAATTGATTGCCATGTATTATCTGATTTTAAAATGTAAAATGCATATGTTAAATATTTATTTATTGTGTAGGCCTGCACTAGAGTCATGGCTAATTACTATTTATACATTTCCTTTTCTAATACTATTTAATATTTATAAATTTTATAAAGATAGTTGCACCTCGATAAGATTATTTCAGTGATTTTTTACGTTAAATATGTTCAAGGCTGTTAGATTAAGTTATAGCTTTAAATAATTTGATGTGTGAAAGTTTCTTCATGAGACATACAGCAGAACGAATAGAAATACAAGGCTCATTTAATAAATAATCGAAGAAGTTTTGAAAACTGTAAAATACATTAATAACCAAAATAATTATAGAAACTTTTAATTGTGGAAAAAGTGCAAAGAGAAGGTGGTATTTTTTCTAAATTCTTCATGTAATTAATCTGGTTTGAATTCTATTTTTAAACTTTGATTAGGGGTTTCTTTTTTAATTCAACAAAAAACTCGCTTTTTGAATTTTTTTTTTTTAATTTTTCAAGTATTACTTTAATTTTTACCTACAACATCCGTTTTCCAAAGATTCAGGAAGCAAATGTGAAAATTTATGAATTTGAAATTGCCTCCCTAAAATGTTAAATTGCTCTCCAGTGGGGCGTACGCCCCACGTTGGGAACCACTGATCTAGAGTTTGTGTATTTTGTGTAGTATCACTGTATATTGATTCAGTCACAAGTAACAGCGTGCCAAAATTATTCTTTCGCGTGCCACTTTTGGCACGCGTGCCATAGGTTCGCCATCCCTGGTCTAGATACTTTCCTGGACTTAATGCTAATTTTCAAATTTATGTGTGACTCAAAACAACAACAAAATTATTAAGTTTTTACTTTTTATTTTGTGAATTTTCGACCGCTTGGTTTTTATTGTCCCAGTCGGTCACCTGACCTCGCCTCCTCTAAGGCCAGATATGGTGATATGCATGTAAAAAAGTAATTATAAGAAAAAGAATGAGGTTATTCATTTGTTGTCTTGTATATTGTAGGCAAATCTTGTTAT
The DNA here is from genome assembly GCA_963932465.1 of Maratus speciosus. Classification (NCBI taxonomy): domain Eukaryota; kingdom Metazoa; phylum Arthropoda; class Arachnida; order Araneae; family Salticidae; genus Maratus; species Maratus speciosus. The sequence continues at coordinate 73,854 of CAWVRF010001489.1, read as the reverse complement.
CTATTTGGCATTTTTAATGCACTGTACTAAGCTTTTCTTTTTGACTTTTCGGCTAAAAAATATTTTTTACACAAATTTCACACGCACATATATATATTGTATAAAACGGCAAACCAAATTTTCATCTGGCGCCCCCTACGCGTGGCGCCCAGGAGATATGCCCCCTCTGCCCTCCCCCCCCCTAGTTTTGGCCCTGACTCCTTCTCCCGGGCAGTCATCTGACGTCGCCCATAGCAAGACGGGAAAAAAGAAAACTCAACGCTGCTTAGGGAGAGAGATAAAAAAAAATAGAACAGCCTTCATGGAATCTTTTCGACAGAAAATTCAGAGTCAAACAAAATCATCATTTGGCGCCCCCTTCGCCTTTCGTTCTGGTGTGTGGGGCACATGAATCCTCTTCAACCCCCCCCCCCTTTCCCCCCAGGAAATCCGTGAAAACCCAGACTGCACGCTCTCTCCCCTCAAAGGGCAAGATGGGTGGTGTCGGGCTGTCAAGTGAAAGAACGGGGAGTTTTCCTCTTTGGATTAACGCATTCGATTAATCTGCAGGGATATAGGGGCATCCATTTTGTAGCCTGGTGAAGTATAGAATTTTAAAAAAGGTTTTTTTTTTCCTCTTTTTTGTTGAGAACTTTTATCAAATACTACATTTCTTTAAAAAGATTGCATTATAATGGAATACAATAATTTAAAAAAGTTCTTGAAGTAACTGTGTAAGTAAAAACTGAAGTTCTTGAAGTAAAAACCGTGTCTGTAATGTTTCGCTCTTTTTTAAACATATATTTTAGCCTTTTATATCGTTTCATTAAAACTCTGCCACAATGTTTTTACAGAAATTACGAAAAGAAGCTCCCATAGGTTTAACATTAACTATCTCTCCTTGCTGTAGTGTTTCTTTAAAAAAAAAAAAAAAAAAAAAAATATTTTAGCTTTTTGTTTCGTTTTATTTAAACTCTGCCACAAAGTTTTGCGTTTGACAATGATCGGTGAGTGACAGTTTCACACTGAAGAAAGGAGTAGAGACTGACCTACTGACCTTGGAAAATGTTAGTGATTCTCCTATTTGCAGTCTTCTATTATAGAGGAATCTTTTTATATATTTGTAAATTTTAATACATTTGGTTCAATTTGGTTCAGTTTTCCTTTTGGGTTTTCCGGCTGTGAGATATTTTTATTCAAATTCGATATATATGCATATACATTTTTGTATGTAAAGACAAAAACAATTCTTCATTTGGCGCCCCCTACACTTCTGTTCTCGATCCCGGGATACAGAAGGTTGGGGGAGCACGTGCTCCCCGGTGCCCCCCCCCCCCCCCCCGACGCTAAGCCTATGGCATTTACGCTTCGTTTACAGGGACATTCAAAAGAATTCTGATTCATAGGGTCTGTAGTGGAAAAATCATTTGCGGTGTACTTGTATTTTATTTTTATTGATATTACATTACTTTAAACAGATTGAAACTAATATATATGAGGTATACTGCAAGGCGCTAACTGTAGAATAGAGTGTGCATAGAATTTATCGTTCATTTACAGGGGCACACAAAAGAATTTGACTACAGTACTCTTTGAACAATAATTGCTGGAAGTACGTTTTCAATTGTAGTATGCGTTTTTAAATGTCTATGTAAATGTATGTATTGTAAATGTATTGTAATGTATTGTAAATGTGTGTGTGTGTATTTTTGCATATTACTTGGTGTGTATAAATTCTATAGATTATGTACAAGGCTGTACAAAAGATCTCAAGTACATTTTCGTTTATTGACGGAAAATTTTAAAGGGGATTTTTCCTACTGTGTTAAACGTTTAACTGAATTAACTTTAGCATACTATGTAGTACATATATAAATCTATAGATCATATACAAAAAAAAAGGGCTGCACAAAAAAAAAAAAAAAACAACAGTTGTTTTTCAGACTGTTGGGGTAATTGCAAAAATTGGGTTTTCAAATTGTTTACTTAGATATCATCTTTCAGTTTAATAAACTGTGAAATTTTGTTACAGTATTCTGAATGTGTTGGAAAATGTTTCATAATCTATGCTGGACGCATGATTTTTCGTTCTTGTTTATTTTTAATTATTTTTCCAAAAACAATAGATTTATTTTTATAAAGTTTGTTAAGGACTGGTAGTATTAAGCACATTTTAAAAGAATAACACAGAACTGCAAGAATACCACAAATTCAATAATGAGCATGGTTAGATTTTTACTTTTCCGAATTCATCATAATTAAGTATAATTTTTAATTTTTTGAAATAAATTCGATATTATGTTCATAAAAGAAGAGTAATTGAGCATCCCATTAATGGATACTAGCCTTAAAATCTTTAAAATAAACGCAATTTTGTAAATGGCAGTATATTAAATTTAAAGTTTTATATTACTATGAAAAAAAAAAATGTCAATTTTCTGCTTCCTGACTTGTTTAATCAAGATTGTCAATAATAACAACATTATAGCGTGCAAGGAGAAGTTGCGAAAAAAAATAATAAAAAAACTAAATTTTTATTTCCTATTTTTTTATGAACCAAAAACTTTGAGGAAGGGGGGGGGGGGGGAGGTGTATTCCATTATTCGATATTTTTAACCTGTTATCAATCAGCAACAAAGCACTTCACTTTGATCTTAGCCAAAAGGCCGAGAAGACAAAGCACTTACTTTAGAATACTTGCAACTAATAACTAAGATAATTATACTGAATTTTCATTTATTTATGGCTATCATTTAAAGAAAGGACAAAGTTATAGTGTGGGTCTATAAGATTAAGTATTTCACTTGTTCACAGTATATACGCATGCATATATTCCGCGAATTCCGCAATTCAGAAGAAGATTGTTGTAATGTATTTAGTGTGCTGATACTGATGGCAGCACATGGGACGTATAAAACTCCATAAATTAAACAAAAAACTAATTTGCAGAACAAATTAAAAAAACAAAATTTATTTCCTAAATTGTTTAAGCCCGAGAAGGGGCATATATTAAGATATTTCATTCAATTCGTTCTACATTTAATGTTAAATTTTTGTAACAAATAAGTTAAACCAATTGAACATTAAAAAATAAAAATGAAATTCATACAATATAATACTTTAAACACCTATATACTTAGATTCCGTTCAAATGAAATCGAAATAAATCTTAGACTTTTTTAAAGTTTTGTATTTTGCATGTATCTTATCACATTATGTACAATCGTCATAAACATAATGCAAAATCTGCAGTACAAATATTTACAACTTAAAAATGGAAAAAGTCTAAGATTTATTTCGATTTCATTTGAACGGAATCTAAGTATATAGGTGTTTAAAGTATTATATTGTATGAATTTCTTTTTTATTTTTTAATGTTCAATTGGTTTAACTTATTTGTTACAAAAATTTAACATTAAATGTAGAACGAATTGAATGAAATATCTTAATATATGCCCCTTCTCGGGCTTAAACAATTTAGGAAATAAATTTTGTTTTTTTAATTTGTTCTGCAAATTAGGTTTTTGTTTAATATGTCAAGTTTTTTAATAACTACTGAATTCAGACCAAGGCATACTTAGATACTACTACAGGCAGAGCGATTTGCGTTTAATGTATGAAGTCGCTCGCCAGAGGACTCTGATACGCTGCCCAAAATAGAAATTTGACTCTAACCGTAACTTCAACGACGAGAACAAATCAAACCGCTCTGGGTAGGGTTCAGAGAATTCCAATGTGTTTACGTTTTTTTTTTTTTTTTTTTTTTTTTTTTTCGTATAGATATGATTCAAAAAGAGTTTAATAAAAATATTAACTCTAATCATCAAATTAAAAAGAAATATATATATTATTTTAACAATTATCGGAATAATAAATGGTGCGACCGGAGAATACTCTACTTCTTTGGTGCGATTTCAAAAAATCGCCAAATCGGCGCGTTTTTATAACATCCAAGGTTGCCACTTAATACCAAGTTAATACTAAATACCAAGGTTGCCACTTTGGCGCATTTTTTATCGCCAGGTTGAGGAGTAGAGTATTCTACGATTCACCCCAATAAATAAAAACATGCATAGTCTAAAAACATCAATGTCATAAATTTATTTACTATCTTCACTGCTGAAACGATAAAACTAATGGAATTTCTTTTAAATATATTAAAGTACTCATAAAATTCCTTGTAATAATTAATAAATGTAATTTATTAAATAACAAATACCCTTACATGATTTAATCAAAATTGCTTGGATAGCATAAAATATTGCAACGATATTTAAATCTGCGATCACCATTTCTTTCTGTGATTAAAAATAAGAATATTTAATGTTTAAGGAAGATCGTGTTTTTCTTTTTTTAACCATTTGGAAAAATGGTTATTGTTCTCGTCAGGATGGGAAATCAAAAGCATATCTGAAGGTTTTTATTGGTTTAATCCGCATTTTATTCGTTTTCTGATTGGTCTATACAGTAATCTGCATTTCCCTTTACTTTCAACAGAGATAGACAATAGAGTGTTGCCACTATGACAAAAAAGTAATAAAAACTACAAAAAAAAAAAAAAAATTATAAATCAGAAACAAATTGAGATACAGCTTTCAAACAAATTGCATTTAAAGGTACATTTTTTTCTCTATACGATGGTGTAAAAAGTAATATTGTGGGATGTTTAGAAGTTTAAGAATGAAATTTCATTTAAAATGGCTCGTCATATTTCTTGGAAATCTGACGATGGAAAAGCCTTTTCCCGAACAGCCAATTAAATGCTTGGATAATACATAGGTTTCAGGTGGATAATACGTACGAGTGGCAGGCGATTTTTGTCGCTTGGAATTTTTACGTGTAATAACACTATTAATGTTTAATTCATGGCGTACGTAATGTATGATCAACTCTGTGCGATTTTTTATGTCTTAAACTTTAGTCTTTGAAAACATAATTTTCCAAATGGTCGTTGTAATTTGATAAGTTGCTTTTTTTTTTTAGTTCGGACAATATCAAAAACAAACATTTTACGGGTAACAATAAATTTGTCAAAAATAACTGCTTCAAGCCAGTTATGAGAACTGTAGTTTGATAAAAACCAAATTTTAATTTTAAAACGTGTATATGAAACACAAGCCATTTTTATGTAAATACGGGACATTCAAAAAAGAATAACAGAATGAACCAAACGATCAAGTAAACAATAAGTAATTTAGCTAATCTTAAAAGTATGTGAACACTAAAATACTACAATCTGTGTAAAATATCCTTTTAAATCGAAGGAAATTGAAGAACATAAGTATTTAATTTATTATTCTGAAAATGCGATCAATGATTCTGAAACTTCGACGATGAGAAACAAGCCGCTATCTGGGCAGGGTATAAATGTAAACAAAAAAGAGCACGTTGTGATGTTTTGGTTCAGGGTTTGAAGCTGAATCCGACTTCACTTTTTCGACGGTTTTCTGCGAAATGCGTGGGCCGTATATATCATAGTAGGCTATGATTCAGACGAACACATTTCAAAATTAATGGAGGGTATATCATCATCAGGCTTTGATTTGTGCGATATCGCATCACAATTTGTGATGCAATTTATCTATGTATAATTCAAAATGTTTCACCAGTGCAGTAATGCAGGTTGCTGTAGTTTGGTCAAAAAATTACAATCTGAACTTAAAAAAATCTGCTTGAAAATGTCATTTTTATTTCCACTATGACGCCATATTCATCTTCTTTTTAATTCTTAAAAAAAAAACTATTTCAGTTTCATGTTTCACGTGAAAATCATTCAACTAAATATAGGCAAATTATTATTACGGCTTTTGAATTATTTACAACAATGAAGGAAAAAAAGTTAAATTTTATTAGAAAATGTCCGTTGATTCTCATAGAAAAAAGCGAAATTTGGAATTATTAAGAAAAATATTTGAATAATGTAAATAAAAATTAGCCCATGTTACTCTTTAGATTATAATCCACTTATATGCAAAGGCATTTTATGATCCGTTTTGACCCTGACGTCAGGCAAATGTTTTCACACTTTGAATTTATAATATTATTAGAATTAGCAAATAATTAAAAATGAGTGGCATCAGGGACAAAAAGGTGGGAAGAAAAAATGAAAAAGTTATCATCTCCATAGGCTTTTCTATGTTAAATTAACATTGAGAAGTGACACTGGAAATAAATACTTTAAGCTTAGAGAAAAAGCATAAGATTAAATACTTCACTTGTTCATAATGCACATATAATTATTCAGAAGATGAAATAAGTATTTATTATTTCGCACTCATATTCTTGTAAGTATTCAAATTCATAAACAAGAAATACGCGGTTAAATGCATAGATTAACATACAAGATGGGACACTTCCATAGAGCGCAATGATAATGCGATTGCGATCGTAGCGCCTTTAGTGACAATGGGGAAGAAACTCCCCATCCTTGTAAAAATTTTATTATTGAATATTTACCTTATTGTAATCTTTCTTTTTTTTTAATGTTGCATGTTTACATTGCATGTTAATGTTGCAATCTTACACCGCTACATGAGGGGCCTCGGTGGCCGAGCGGTTAGGACACCGCGAGCCAGCCGCCAAGCATTGAGAGCGGCAGAGGTCTGCGAGTTCGACTCTCGCTGGCTCCATTGCACACTCTTTGTGGAGCTCCCGGATGTACTTTCTCAGTGTTGTAAATTTCATTGTGCTATCTCGTCCCTGTATATTGACGATGACTTATAAGCGGACCTAGATGTCAAGCACACAAGTCAGATGTATGTGTAAACAAATAAATAAACCGCTACATGAACATAGAATAGATATTCCATTTTATATACAGTGTCTCACAAAAGTGATGGGACACTTGTGCTTTATAAAAAGAAACTGCAATAAAATAAATAAACAAACATGTGCAAAAATTTTTTGGGTGTGTTTCATATTTAAAGTTAGTAACAATTATTACATAACATACATTTTGTCAAAATATTAAAATATTAATTTAGTAAAAATACAATTGTTCAGAACGGAGCAAAAAATGGCTCACATAAGTGATGGGACACTTACTTTTCCATCAAATATTTATCCAAAAATTTTACTTTTTAAAAGGTTTTAATATTTTGTTGGATTTCCTTTTACTTTTAAAACATGATTTAATCTTTTTGGGATGGATTCGACTAATTTTTTGGTGATTTCTGGAGTGATTTTACCCCATTCTTCTTGAAGCACCGATTTTAGTTGTTGTTTTGAAGAAATGGTGTGTTTGCGAATTCTTGATTCCAATTCTTGCCAAATATTCTCTATGGGATTTAAGTCTGGAGATTGTGGTGGTGTTTTTATTATTTCAGGACAGTTATATAGCAGCCAGAGTCTAACGTTCAGAGCAGTGTGCTTATTGGGGTCATTGTCCTGGTAGAATTTAAAATCGTTATGAAGGTTCAATTTTCGTGCTGAAGATTTCAAATTTTGCTTTAAAATATCAATATACTTGTACTGATCCATTGTACTGTCAATAAAAACAAGATTACCAACTCCAGCGGACGACATATATACCATACCATAACTCCTTCTCCACCATGTTTTACTGTTGGTACCAAGTTCTGTTTGCGAAATTCTTCCCAGGGTTTTCTCCACACCAAGATTCTACCGTCAGAACCAAATATATTAAATTTACTCTCATAAGCAAATATAACTTTATTCCAGTAATCAGAATTCTTATTTATGTTGGATTTTGCGAAAGCTAGTCTGAGTTTTCTATTCTTTTCACTTACGAAGAATTTTTTCCTGACTACTCTACCGTGATATCCAGCAGATCGAATTACCCTTTTAATAGTCTCAGGATTAACAATTATTCCATATAATGCTTGTAAATCAGCAGCAACTTTTGGAGCACTATTTCTTGGATTTTTTTTAATATTTCGAACGATAATTCGCTTTATTCCATTGGATAGCTTTGATGGTCGGCCAGGTCTTCTTTTATCCTGAATCATATGATTCTTTTTATATCGTTTAATGATATTGAAAACTGTTGAACGACTCAAGTTAACTGTTTCAGCAGTTTTTCTAATAGATTTTCCGCGTTCAATATGCAAATTAATAACTAATTTTCGAATTTCAGGCGAAGTTTCTTTTCGTTTAGCATTCATGGCTACACAGAGCTAAAAAACACAAAAATTCCAAAACAAACTGGAGAGAAATACTGCAGACGATTTTATAAATTATTGCCAATTGCTTTTAAGTAAAAATAAAACCCCCAAAAATATTTTTATTGCTTATTTCAGGCGATTTTTGTTGCATATATAATGGTGTCCCATCACTTATGTGAGCTATTTTTTGCTCCGTTCTAAACATTTGTATTTTTATTAAATTAATATTTTAATATTTTGACAAAATGTATGTTATGTAATAATCTTTACTACATTTAAGTATGAAACACACCCACAAAAAAATGTGTACATGTTTTTTTAATTTATTTGATTAGTTTCCTTTTGTAAAGCACAAGTGTCCCATCACTTATGTGAGACACTGTATCTAATATCTATTCTATGTTCATGCACGGATATATGCTTCTTTATTTTTTATATATTTATTTATTTATTTACATGATGAGTGAACGATTTAAGTGCAACGAAAAACAGGTTAAAAATTTCGTCTTGAATGCTATACATGAAGTAAATATGATATAATTGGATTTAAAGCTACATAAAGTAATGGTGTAATATAAAAATATACGAAGTATTGCACCCTACAAATCCAAGAAAATTTCATAAATATTCCCATTCGGTAGGAAAATTTTTATAGCCGATGTTTTATAAATTTATGAAGTTTAACGTATTAAACAATCGTTACAATAATCTTTTAAAATGTACGCATTTTCACTTTCTTACAGATAAAATAAAAATATTGTTTTTAATGTAAATAACGTACAATCAATTCAATAATATTGATAATATTAACATATAAGAAATAATAATAAAATTACAGATGGGGAAAAATTCCTTTCGGCAATTTTTTAGAATTATTTAAATCTAACAGTTAAAAATAAATAGAGGTACTGACATTATATTCAATAAAGTTTTATTCGATATGAATAAATTAACACAATACCTGAATTTGATTTTTTACAATTTTATTGTGACTAGGTTAACTGATAGGCACTAAATAAAACATACTTGATTAAATATAATTGTAATAAACACTGGATTAATATATGCCAAAATCTAATACAACAGTTGTGAAAAGCACACCGCGTCAAAGAGTGTGTTCAGAAGTGCATTTCGCGCCGCGCGCGCGCTCAGAAGTTTATGTCATGGAGTAGGTCTTATCGAAGAAAGGAATTTTAACATAATTCAATTATTTCATTATCTTTAATGGTTAAAAAAAGGTAAAACCAACGACTATATTTCTTTATCCTTCCAAAACATGGTTTTCGTAACAGGACTACATTCCTATGTTCACTCAGATAAAATCTAAAATAGTCGGGAAAAACATCACGTGACCTTCTTTATCTACTTTAGCCCATTTAGCATTTAAAATTAGTTAACCAACCGCACACAAACTCCGCTCAAGCTGCTCAAAAAAATTGTGTGGGCGATTTGATCACGTGATTGTGCGTTTTCTGCTTATGTGTTATTGGTTGTGCATTGTTTGGTAGGTTGATTGATACAATTTAAGAATTCAACTGGTGATCTAAAAATTTTAATTTTTTAACAATTTTCTTTTTATTTAATTAAAAATGATTTATCAGTTGATTTATAACTTCTGTGATAAATAGAATGCTGTTAGTAAACCAAGATTGTGATATCAACATATGAGATTTGTTTGTAATCTACTATACTGGATGGATTTCAATGGAATTTGCACTGTTAGTTAGACAGTTTTTCAGAGAAGGTTTTAATATATATATTTCTTATTTTATGATTGCATATTTTAATACCGTGTGGATAACAGACCAAAATACATCATAAAACATGAGAAATAAATGGCATTCAAAATTCTGTTAGTATAAGCAAAATACTTACTTATACTTTCAGTAGAAAATTTATAAACATTCTAATCATACTTTATTCACTACAAAACTAAACAGCAGACCTATATATTTTATCTCTTTAAAAAATATATCTACAGATATTTTTAGTTAAAATAATCTACAACTATTACATTTTATTTTTATAATGTTCAAAGTAAAATATGATTTCCAGCCTAGTCTCGATAAAAATTCACTCGTAAAGTATCCAAAAAAAAAAAAAAAAAAAAAAAAAAAAAAGAAAATCAAGGAATTATCCTACGTGCAAAAGGATATTTTTGCCCAATATATATTATTTTTTCATTTGGATTTGCTTAATGTTTATATCATTATACATATACATATATAATCACTTAGAAAGGAAACTTTAAATATTTAAAAGGCGTTCAGATGTAAAACTTTCATCTCGAAATACCTAATTTTCTCACATTTAAATAAATATTTTATTATTATAATAAAAATACACGTGCCTCTGTATAATAAAAATAAAAAATATATCTTCATCAAAAATATCTTATTCATTATGAAAAATATAAAACAACCAATAAACAAAATAAAAAAAATTATGATTACAATGTGAGACTGGAAGGATTCGAACCCAGAACCCCTAGACTCGAGTTCACTGCCTTATCCATTCAGCCATCTAGCACACGTTCGTTTTGCAACAAAATATCTTTATAATTAGCACCATAATTAATCAAATCCATGATCTGTTCCTGAACACACTACGTGTTATTCCATCCATGATATTTACCCACTCCATGTTCCTGTCTCCTGAGCTCGCGCGCGTAGCGCGCGTGCAGCTTGAACACACTCAAAGTAAAAACATCATGGATGTATTATTAAATAATACATAATAATTTTTTATTATTTAATAATACATCCATGAAAAACATCCGAACTGAACTAAAAGTTTAGTTGTATAATAACTACTGCAGCAAGTACATTTTTGAATTTCAACACTTCCTCTAAAATTATACTTGTTTAAATGAACACATTATACATACATTGACATTAAACACAAAAAAAACCCACTGAAAAACAATTTCAATCAACAGTCTTCAGTCCTAAATAAAGCCTAAGCTTTTCAAAAAGAACCCTAGCAAGCATGGGCGTAATCTGGCGGGGGCAAGGGGGGGGCATATGCCCCCCCAGTTTTTTGAGAGCAGGGGCAAAACATGTATTTTGCTCCTCCAGTTTTTTGTCTTGTTTTCAAATTTCTGTATTTCCTTTTTTTTTCGCTTTTTTTTTACCCCTTTAGTTTAATAAGTTATATTACTATCTTGGGTTTGAACTAGAATTGGATACAGCAAAATCAAAACAGCCAGAATTAATGTTTTCACGTTGACATAAGTAATTTTTCTTATGTCTTGACAAAACCTTCTGCTATAATAACAGTTCAAGAGATTTTTTTCAGTCTCCTTTTTTTTCCTTTTTGTACAAAGTACAAAACTTATTTTCCTCTTCATTTCCAGGGATGGTTTTTTTTGAGGGGTGCACGTGTGGGAAGAGGGAGGAATAGATATCCGATTACTGTGTCTTGACTCTGACCATTGTCCTTTTTCGTAAGATAATATAAGCACAAAACAAGAACTTCCTGGCCCTCAGGGCTCTCGACTATAGTGACGCTCCTTGAATATACTCGTAGCGTCAGTCCAGTACTGGTGAGCTGAGAAATTCTCATGGCGTCTGGATATACAGATGCACACACATTCCGTTCTTTCGCGTACATCAGGGACTAGAGTCTTGCACATGTCGCATTGTACCCGGTTGTATCTTTGGGCGTAATCTGGTGAGGGCAAGTGGGGATCACATACCCCCTAGTTTTTCAGGAACAGGGCAAATACCTTTTGCCCCTACAGTTTTTGTATCGCTTTGCAGTTAAAGCCCAGCTTTGTATTTCATTTTTTTTTTATTTAACAATTTATATGCTATTTTACGCACGAACTGGCATAAGCATTGGATAATTCAAAATAACCAGAATTAACGTCTTCACGTCCATAGAAGTAATTTCTGATGCAGTAGTCAAAGCTCAAGTAAGAATATTTCCTCTGCTCTATTTTTCAGAAAAGCGGAACCATTTTTCCTTTTTTATTTTCATAGAACTATTTAAATGCACATGTGGGATAGATCTCTTGATTACTATCTTTTAATTCTGACTATTGTCATTTGGGTTTCCTTCATCTGACGAAACCCTATTCGTCTCACTCGTCTTTCTGTCCATCTGTCACAGTGCCCGTAACTATATATGTTGGAGACTTGAAATTTTGTATACTTATAGCTGAACACCTCACATCAAACGACAAATCGTAAAAATTTGAAAAAGTAGTAATTAATGGACGTTGTTAATTAAAAAAACCCAATTACAAGATCTGAAAGACATTCATGATTCAACAAAAGCATAATTTTTTTATCGAATTATAAAAACTATCTCTTCCATCGATCGTTCCATCAGGTGTCATTTTAACGGCAGATAAGGACTAACTATTGCTTTAAGGCGCTTTTATTTCTTTTCTACTCATCCCAGAAATTCGAAATTAGTACCACAAGACGGGGGAAAAATCAGCTTTCAGAAATTCCAAAAATTATCTCGATCGTACCATAAAAACTTTGAAATTCGTTAAAAATCGAGAAAAATCTTTTATTTTCCTTCATTTGTGAAGGCGACAGATGTCTGATGAATTGAATTTTCGGCGAAAACCACAGAATATAAAACAGCGGTCAGAAACAGACTCAGAATTCAGAATTTTTATATAAGACCAAATTTAAATATCGATTTTCGATCAATGATTTTTATGCCATCCGACGTAAAATTTCATTCTCTTTCAGAATATGTCTTTATTTTTTAATTTCGACAAACAGAAGCGAAGATAATTAATTTTTTGGTAATTAAAACCAGAATTGCATTTTTTGCACGGCAGGCCAAGTGACACGGAAAGAAAAAGAGTTACATTTTTACCCGGTAGCAGAAAGCGCATGACGTGCGTCGCAGATTTATTTTGGACCTTGCAGATAAATTTGCCAACTTGAAAAAAAAAGTATTTCCTTAAAAAAAAAAAAAAAAAAAAAGTACTAAAATTCTGACAAAAAATATCGTGAATTCGACAAATGGTCGCAAAAAAATCGGTAATTTATAGCCAAAGGGTCGCTGCAAAAACGCAAATTTCGTCAAAAGATCCTGGACATAAACATGAATTCCGTCCTAGGGTTGTGGCAAAAATACAAATTTCTGTCACAGGATCGCGGAAAAACGCGAATTTAGTCAAAGGATCGCAGAAATAACCTGAATTTAGTCAAACGATTGTGGGGAAAATGCAAATTTAGTCAAACGATCGCAAAAAAATGCAAATTTATGTCAAATGATCGTGAAAAAACGCAAATTTATGTCAAAGGATTGCGAAAAAAACCCGGAATTTCGTTAAAAGATCTCAAAAACCGTAAATTTCTGCCAAAAGATCGCTGTTTAAACTTGAATTTTATCCAAAAATTCCAGAAAAACATGAATTTCGATCCATGGGCGCCGGGAAAAAAGCAAATTTCTGTCACAAAATCGCAGAAAAGGCTTGAATTTCGTCAAAGGATCGAGGAAAAAACACGAATTTAGTCAAACGATCGCGAAAAAGAAAAGCAAATTTAGTCAAACAATCGCGAAAAAACGCAAATTTCTCTAAAAGGATTGCGGAAAAAAGCGGAATTTCGTCATACGATCGCGAAAAACGCAAATTTCTGCCAAAGGATCGCTGTAAAAGCGCGAATTTTGTCAAAAGATCTCGGGAGAAACGTGAATTTCGTCCCAGGGGTGCCGCAAAAAACGCAAATTTCTGTCACAGGATCGCGGAAAAAATACGAATTCCGTCAAAAGGTCGAGGAAAGGACACAAATTTAGTCAAACGATCTCGAAAAAACGCAAATTTCTGTCAAAAAATCGCGAAATTTCATCATAAGATCGTGAAAAATGCAATTTTCTGCCAAAGGATAACGGTAAAAATTCAAATTTCGTCAAAAGGACGCCTGATGGGTGTACAGAATTCCTAAATTTTAACTTAGTTTATTCCTGACTCCTACTCTTGTAATGATAAATTCTTATCATTAAATGAAATATCTTTTTTTTTTCTCTTTCAGTTAAAGAAAAAAATAAAGCTCTGTTCTCTTAATATAGCTCTTATTATATATGAAATATCTGATAAGATTTCTGTATAGATAATCAATGTGTTCGCTATTTTCCTTATGTGTTTATTCTATGCCATTTTTATGCACGTATCTAAAAGTGTGCTGGAATAGTATTTGTTCTCGAGTATATGAACCATGTTACATATTCATTATTATTTAATTCTTCATAAAATATTAATTTTTGCTATTTACTTATTTAGGTTAATATTATAGTTGGAATATAGTTCTATTAATTTTTTAGTATTAATCAGTAAGAACCCTATTTATTTTAACACTTATAATGTTTGTACATAATCGCAGTACAGATTTTTTTATCTATTGATTTTACAAATTTGGTTCTTTCGCATCCGGATGTTATTTCGTACGCTGATTCGTAAAATATAAATTTTAAAAAAATCGGACCACAACTTTCCGTTTTATGAAAAAATCGATTTTTAAACATAAAAGGGATTCTTTTTCGTACAGACAATTGACGGGAATTTGTTAAAATTAGGAAAACTAAAGAACCGATCGATTTTAAACTTTGACATAGTTCATAACACATAATAAGAATTTTATGAATTTAAAGTGAGCTGAATTTGTGTGAGGGGGGGGGGGGAGGGTAGCAAACAAGGGCTAATGAAGAAAATGGTTAATCTGATTTTTTTTTAAACTTTACGCATTTGGTTACGTCTATTTATTAAATACATGCATTATCATTTAGCTTTTATTACCGTTTATTTGTTAGCTCCCACTCCCAGACTATCAAAGCTTGATAGCTAATTTGCCCGCATGTTCTGTATGTACGTATGTATATACGTAACGCGATAATTCTTGATAGAAATATCCTTTTTGTTTTAAACTTTGTATAATATATAAAAAATTGAAATATGGGAGTGGATAATTTTCAGGGGGACGCATTCCTAAATATAATAGTGCTGCCATTTATGCAAGGAATTGTTAATTTTCTATTAACAATTTTGATTTGTTAATTTAAGGATAAAGTGTTTTGAAAGAGATATTAAACGAAATCCTCTGCATATCACACTTACCCACTTGTTTTCTTTAGGATAAAATAATACATAATTGATGATTTTTTTAGGGTTTTCTGGCTGGTTTTCTCCTTACGTCCGGAAATTCGGTTCAAAACTCCAATTGATGGTATTTTCTGAAAGATAATTTACGCTTACCAAAGAATGGAAAACTTATTTCGATTACATAGTTTCTGAATAACAACACCTGCCTATTCCATGCTTTTCCGAACAAAAATAAATGAAAACTTGTGTCATAAAGTTGACCCTTTGGATTTGAGACCAGCCTTAAGTACAATTGAAGAATATGGTAAAAAAGGAAATATGCTTTAAATAAATCGAAGCAGAAAACTTGACATTTTTTTCTTCATTCTTCCATCAAAATACTATAAATTACATAAAATTTTGTATTTAATATTTTGAAAGTAAAAACATTATATAAAAATACTGAATATTTTTATTTAGGTCTTTAAGGGGAGCCCACTTTGAAAATGTGAAAAATCAAAAACATTCGAATTAAAATAAACATTAAAATCAGTGTTTAATTTAAATTTTTGGATTGCTAAATTATCTGGATTCATCTTAAACCAGAATGAGTGATATGGTATCGTATCAAAAGTGTTTTTCGCCAAGAATGGCGGTTGACTTTCAGAATGTTTCTCTGATAACGGGTTCGGAACTCCCCAATTAATTACTTTTTTCACACTACATTTGAGGTTGTTTCAGAGCTTTGATAGTCAAGAACGAAAAGAGTGGGGAAAACGAGTTATCTGGAAACTCCCTGGAAACTAGTGGACTATAACAGTTTACCGCCAGTTGAAAAAAAATGAACAATTAATGTTACTAGATTTAAACAGGTCTAAAATCTCACCGATGATTAAGATGTCGCATATGAATTATTTTTTCAATTAATCCCTTTCAAATTTCTCCTGTACGCTAATTTTGTTTTTTTTCCCCTTAATAAATGTGTATCAGTATGAAAGAGAAGAAATAATTATCAAATGAATTATTAAGGGGAAATGTCAAAAAAGCTCGCCCAACTTGAGGACAATCTACAGTGAAATACTTTTAACACGAAACGGGGACCGAGAAAATTTTTCGTGTTAACAGAATTTCGCGTTAAAAGATTCTTAAAAAAAGAACAAAACTCACAAATATTTTCGACGTCATCAAATTTTATTTCGATTTCCTGTTAAACTACTAGTAAGTTGCAACCATTAGAATAAAAAGCAATTAAACAAAATATTGTTTTTGGCGGGAAAAATCAGATATCTTTTTTTGAAGTGTCTTTTTCAACATTCTGAGATCTAGCTTGTTTGAATCAAATAAATTAAGCTGTCTCTAAATCTTCGAGCTTAGCAGCTCTCATACGTTTTCTCTCAGGCTTAAACATACTGCCCTCAAACATTAACGTAATGGGATCCCTGTTTTTTTTATTATTGTTGATAATGTAGAATTGGCAATGCCAAACTCTTTGCAGATTTCTGTTTTCGTCCTTCTTTTTCATCAACATCATTAAGCAGCTTCATCTTCATTTGAAGCGAAATAGTAGTTTGTTTTCGCACCAATTTCTCAGCCACTGTGCTCATAAAACATAAACTAATTCTCAAAAAAACACGAAATTCTCTAATTTTCACCAAAAATTCAATGGTTTTAACACGAAATTCTCTGATTTCAACTTAAACTAACTAGCTCGAAAGCAAATTTTTTTCGTGTTAAACGATTTTTGTTGTCCGGACCGCTATATCATTTCGTGTTAACCGATATTTCGTGTTAAGCATTTTCGTGTTAAACGTATTTCACTGTATACTAATAAAAAAAAGTTTCGCTCTGTGTGTGTGTGTGTGTGTCTATCTGTATGCGATAGCTAGCAAAATCTAGCGTAAGTATGAAGCTGACAATTTTTATGAAAGTAGCCCAAAGTCTTTTCTGATGCACCTCAGATTCAGAATTTTAAAATTCTAAACATTAGTTGAGTTATTAATTAAAATTCGCAAATCACTGTCATTAATAACTCATCTCGGCCCTTGCGAAAGTGAAAAAGTGATGGCGCACGCGCAGAAGCCTTATTTATGCATCGGGAGAAAATGAAGTTCGAAAAGAAGGAATTTCGGGAGTATTTTGTCTATTTATTTAACTTACATTAGTCAAACTGCTTAGTAAAGTTAAAAACGTATGACATATTCTATAAGATCGTACTCTTATGTCTCAAATGCCGCAATCAATTGAAAAAAATATCACAGTTAATCCTTTGAATTTTTTTTTTCCAAAAAGGTTCGTTTTTTCCGGGAAGCGTTTTTCCGTCCTGATGCAGCGCCCCTCGAGGACGCAGTTTTAGAGGTACCGACAAATTAAAAATGTGCTCTCAAAGCTAAAACCTTCTAATCGATGGTTTTAAAAAATATGAATTTTAACCTTTTCAAATACACTGGCGAACTCAGGTCACTTCGCGTTTTATGGAGACGATATTTTTTTAACCCTAAAAGTAACAAAACGTCCATACTTTAACACACTTTACTTTTTACTTTACACACCATACTTTTTTTTGTTGTTGTTTAGAGCATCTCTATAGAACAGATTTACATCACCTACAAAATTTTTGAAACATTCGGACGGGTATAAAATATTTTTTACAAGATAAAATATGTGAAAAATTCGATGGAAATAAAAAATCTGAGTGTTTCGTCGCGGTTTCGCACCTTCAGGGCACAATTTTAGAGGTACCGACAAACCAAAAATATGTTCTTAAAGGTAAAACATTCTTCTAACAGATGTTATAATCGGTTTTTAAAAATAAGAATTTTAACCCTTTCAAATATATCGGCACGGAGGTCACTTCGCGCCTCACGGTGATGATATTTTTTCTATGCTAAAAGTAACTAAACGTGCGTATTTTAACAGAAACTTTTTAGAGCATTTGTATAGACCAGATTTACGTCACCTGCAAAAATTTCGAAACGTTCGGACGAGTATAAATATTTTTATAAACTAAAATATATGAAAATATCTACGAAATCAGTAAGAACCTGGGTGTTTTTGCGCGGGTAAAAAAAAAGACGTCTTAATTTAAGTGTATGTGTGTGGATATAGGGAGGGAGGGTATAAATGTTTTAAAAAATGGCCTTAAAATTCTTGCCCCCCCCAGTCTTAGAGCCCAAGTTACGCCTATGCTAGCAAGAGGTTTTATCATAATGTCAGCAGCCTGATTTTGGCTGTCAATATGTTCAATGTTCATTAAATTCATGTTTCACGAAATTTTTCACGAACGAAATGATGTCTCACTTCGATATGCTTTGAACGCTTATGAAATTCAGGATTCTTTACTAGTTTGATAGCACTAGCATTATCCACAAACAGGGTTGGAATATCTTTAAGCACTGAAATTTCACAAAACAGACGTGCCAACCAAATAATTTCTTTCGTAGCTTCACTGGCTGCAACATATTCAGCTTCAGTTGTTGAAAGCACTATGCATTTTTGTTTTTGGCTAGTCCATGTAATAAGGAAAGGGCAGCTGACGTCACTGTTGGTCGTATTACTGTTGGTTCAGCAAGAAAACCTGTCCGTTCTTTATGACTCCTACCTGTACGCATGAGCTAGGGAAATTTGATTGATCTACGTTTAACACGTCTCTGATATTATTGGCCTACGTCGCCAAGACTATTCCTGCAATGATCTTTATGGCAAAAATGTAGTTGGTAGATTGGTTGATGAAAGTGTGAGTTTGTAAACATGCCCTTTCCTTATAGCACCACCAGAATACAAACACAGGATTCCAGTTCTTGACTTTCTAGTAATTTCATCACCAGCAAAATCAGCATCACTGAAAATTTTAAGATCACCAACTAGATAATTTGCTTTATAAAGTAATCCATGCTCAGAGGTTCCTTTTAAATATTTAAAAATTATTTTGACTGCTTGCCAATGACACAACAAAGGCGAGTCCAAATTTTCAGACACAACAGAAACTGCATAGGCAATATCAGGACGGGTGGATGTACACAGATACATCAAACTTCCCACAGCCTCCCGATAAGGAACTTTTGCATCAAGAGTTTGATCACTTGTTTCATACTTTTCAGATGGAGTTGCAACAGCATTAGCATCCCTCATTCCAAATTTTTCAAGAATTTTCTTGATATAACTAGCCGCCCTTGGCGACCAGTTTGGTCTCCGTTAGACGTGTGCTAAGCATTGTACCATGTTACTTTTATCCAAAATTTAATTTACTTTCTCAATACTTCGTCAAATCAGAAGTTTCTAGTAGAGAAATCAAGAACTCCGTATTTTTATGGGTACTACTTGGTTATCCCGTCGACCCCGTTATATCGCCAAACTATAAGTTTAAATATCAATAATGGTTGATCGTAAATGTCATATTCGCTTGTTTTTAAGCAAGTTACACGTGTTTACGTCAATTGCGGCCAAAATTGGCGATATATCGCCAAATTTGGCGGCCAAAATGAGTCGCCAAAAGTGACGCCAACTTGGCGATATCTGTAATATTTCGCCAAATTCCCATAGAGTTCCATTGTAAACCTACTTGCTTATAGAAAATCAACAAATTGAGATATTTTAATGCAACAAAAACTAATATTAGCTTGATTATATTAAATTTTTCTTTGATAGCCTAAGTAGGAATTGACTTTAAAAACAAAATTTTTATATTACTTGTTATATAGATTTTCATATTTCATTAAATTCATCTAAAATATAATAATTTCACTCATTTTATTTAAAATACATAATTTTAATTTGAAATTCACGACTTTCACTTTTCTTTCCCTTTTTTAAGAAAAAGAAAAGAAAATTAATAAATAATACCAAAAACCATGACTTTTAATTTCAATATCAAAGCATTGTTTTAATTTACCACGCGAAAAATACAAAATGTAAAAAATGGTCACCTGGTATATAAAAAGTGAAGCGGTCAGCCCGGAACTATTGATGACAGTCACATGACTTAGGCTATTATTATAGATTACCTCGACTTATAAAGACTGAGCCATCATTCAGCTTGGTAATTTGCATTCCCAGAAAACAATCTAAGGAGCCAACTGTAATTTTAAATTCAGCTTTTAGCTTTTCCATAAATTTGAAAGTTTCACTTTTGTCAGAAGCCGCTATCAAACCATCATCTACGTAAATGGCTACAATGAGCTTCTTTTTTTTATTTTTATAGAAGAATAAGCATGGATCAGCTTGACTACAATTTAATCCTTGATTTTGAATAAAACTTACAAAGCGTTTGTTCCAGCACCTAGGAGCTTGTTTCAAACCATATAAGCTTCTATCAAGTTTGCATACACGACCTGATCCATCATTATAGCCTTCTGGCTGTTTCATAAAAATTTTCTCGTGAAGCTCTCCATACAAAAAAGCTGTTTTTACATCAAATTGCAAAAGATGAAGATTTTCTGATGCTGCGACACTCAGTACTGTTCTAACGGTATCAAACCTAGCCACAGGACTGAAAGTTTCATCATAGTCTATACCATGTTTCTGACTGCCACCAACCTTGCTTTATATCTGTCAATGCTGCCGTCAGCTTTAGTCTTTACTCTTAGCACCCAGCGATTTGATATCAGTTTTTCTCCAGAGGGTAAATCCACAAGACTCCAAACTTTATTTTCTGCTAAAGAAGCCATTTCTTCATCCATGGCTTGCTTCCATCTTTCGGCATCAATGGATTGCATTGCTGAGGCATAGGAGTCAGGGACATCATACTCTGCCAATAAAACATAGTCCTGTAAATGGGAAGGTGTTTTGATCATTCTTCCACTTCGATTTTGCGCTGTTATGTTATTTACAGAGTCTTCTGTAACAGATTCCAAACTTTCAGCAGGATCCATTAAATTTTCTTCATTTTCAGGGTCAACATTTTCATTTGGACTGAGTGTACAGTCCAAAGTTTTGTTTTGATCAGTGGTACTCAGATCTGATGGAATTTCAGGTGTATTCTTAGAAATGAAGACTTTCTCTTCTTTGAATATGACATCACGGCTCAGAATAACTTTACCCTCAGCTGAAAGCCAAATTCGGTAACCATCTTTCTCACCACAGTATCCTACAAAGTTGCCCTTCTCACTCTTCTTGTCCCACTTTTTTCTTTTTTGTTTAGGTATATGCGCAAAACATTCTGTGCCAAAAACATAGAAATAATCTATCTTGGGAGCTTCTTTCTTGAACCATATTTCATACGGTGTTTTTCCTTCTATTGTTGTGGGTCCAGTTCTATTTAATGTATACACAACAGTGTTGACTGCTTCAGCCCACAGTCTGACAGGGAGATTCTTTGCATGTATCAAGGATCTTGCACTTTCAACCAGTATGCGATTTTCTCTTTCTGCAGAACCATTCTGTTCTGGAGTATATGGCATGGCAATGTTTGGAGTTATTCCCTTCGATGAAAGGATTGTGTGAACTTCAGAATTGTCAAATTCCTTACCACCATCACAACTCAACGCCTTGATCCTGTTACCAGTAGTTTCTGCTTCATTTATGAAGGTTTTTAAACAGTTTGCAACTTCAGATTCAATAAAGAAAACTCTGCGATATATTGAAAAGTCATCTTTAAAGGAAACAAAATATCTCGACCCTCCAACTGATCTCTGTTGCATGGGACCACAAACATCTGCATGAATAGTCTCGCCAGCACACATGGGCCTATTCTTTCTAGTGTCAAAACTTTTTGTTGTTGTTTACCAAGCACACATCCTTCACAAAACTCTTCACTACCTGTCGGAGTTTCCTCTTAGTCCGCACAACTTCGAAGAAAATCCTTATTATTTATATGCTGCCACCACCGATATGATTACGTGATATCGGTCACGCACTGAGAAGATTGTTTAAATGAAAACCAACGCTTTCAATTAACTAAATTAACAGTTTATTTACACAACAACAAAAGACTATTTACACTTACAAACTCGGATATAGATGATCCGGTTCAACATTAAATTGAATACAGTAAATGCTGGCTGTGTACTGTTAAACTACGTTAAATCACTCTCACTCTACACACGTTAAATTAGCTTTCCGGAGATCAATCTCGATCTCCCAACACATGGGCTCTAAGCCTAAGCTCTCCGAGCCTCTCTCAACCCTACGCACTCTCTCAGAGCTATCCAAAGAGCACCCGTCCACTTTGCGCGCTACGCTCAAACTGACTATCTCAGCCGAAGAGACTGCCTTCCAGCAACCCCTTGCTCCTTCTCAACGTAACCCCTCCGGAGTTTTCTACCTGGCTCCCATTTCAAACTCTTTTCTTCGTTCGTGGAATGCTTTTGTCTTCCCATCTTCCACAGACATCTCAAAAGGTTGTGCACACCCCTCTCCAACTATCTTTTTTCCCCTTCATACCATCTATACATTTTCACCGGCTTAGATCCAGTTTTAGATAAGGAAAGACTGTTATTTTGAAATTCCAGTGTACAGCCCATACAATATATAATATATTAAGACAAAAATAATATAGAACCCCAGTTCTAATAGCAGATATTTCTCAGAACCTGACTCTACCTTCAACACGGATACCTTTTCTCTCTAAAATATGTTTCACATGGCGCTTATTTTGGTGATATAATCTTTCATGCCACAGCTGTAATGTATCTTCTTGTGAGGCAATGTAAACATCAGCAGATTTATCAGGCATTCTCACTCTCATTTCGAGTGCATACAGGCCTCGAGATGTTCTTTTGCCTGTCATTCGCACATCACCATTTTTAAAAAAAGCACAACCATTTGTATCAACTTTAAATTTGAAACCCTTGTCAACAGTTTTACTAATAGAAAATAAATTTCTGCTTACTTCTGGGACATACCACATACCACAAATCCTTCAGGTGATTTCTTTCCCACTTTTTGTTGGCCAGCATTTCTACGTTGATTATACCTTCACCATATGCTAAAATAACTTCATTATTCCCTATTCTTACTTCTTTGGGGTGTGAAAATGGCTTGTATGATAAGAAATGTTTCTCATTGCTTGTCATGTGTGCTGAAGCACCCGAGTCAGCTAGCCATAGGTCTATTTCTGGAACACCAGCACTACACACAAAGGCATCAGCATCAGGTTGCTTTTTTCCACTATTATTCTTGTAGCAATGTTTCCCAACATGACCAGTCTTGTGACAAGAAAAACACTTCTTTTCAGTTTTGAATTTTCCTCTTTTATTTATTGAAGATTTAGCAAGAAGAGCTGCACTCTCACTCTGCTTCGATGGCAGTCTCATTTCAATAAGTCGAAGGCGCTCCGTTAATTTGTTTATTGTGCTTTCCTGCACTGGAACAGATTCCCACACACTTTTAAATTCAAAATATTCTGCAGGTAGTGTTGACATAATTCGACTCATAAGCAGTAAATCAGGTAACTCTGTTTTCACCAGCCTTTTGAGTTCATCATTCAGCTCACGGAAGTTCCGTTGCAAACGTGCTATGTGTGTTACGACATCTTCTGCAACATCTTTTTCTGAGCTAAAAAACTGTTCCATTAAGCGATCCACCCGCTGGCCCGAACTTTGCTCGTACACAGAAAGCAACTTTTCCCAAACGCATTTTGCTGTATCGGAAGTTGCCATTAATTCAACATTTGCATAGTCCATGCTATTAACAAGAATTAACTGAGCCAATGCATCGCTCCTAAGAAAAGCCTTACGTTCTGTTTCATAGGATTTTCTTGCATCCTCAGCAGCGGAATCTCCGGGATCAGCCGGCACTTCACGATCTACAGTCACAAGTTCTAAAACATCGTGATGGCGCAACAACAGTTCGATTTGACGCTTCCATTTTGTCCAATTTTTTGTACCTTCCAGCTTCTCAATTTGCGCTTTGAAATCCATTGCAAAGGCAGTACGTATCAAAAGCGTTCACAAAATGAGTCCTTATCAAAAAATATTCAATCACGTGAACCGTTCGTCACATTGTACTTAGACCTAACAGCCGCGATTAGTCCTAGCAAGATGCAGATTTAATATCGCAGTTGACAGCGTGAGAGCCCATAACCTATTATTATTACTAGGGGATTGAACCCGAGCTCCTCGGGTTACAGAGTATAAGTGAAAACCATTCTTTTTTTTTTTTTTTTTTTTTTTTTTTTTACATGTAATATATATTTTAGATTGCCCACTAACATCAAAAAGAATTTTTATCTGAAAAATATCAATTATGCAATCAAATAAAGTTTTAAATTTTATTAAAAGCGATACTTTCACATGCCAGGAGTTATTAGCCCAAGATTTTACGACTTACGGCAGTTTTTCCGATCATTTCAGTGCTTTAAGTACGTGGTTCAATCACATGTCTGTTAAATTGTTTTCTTATTTACATTATTTTATTAATTTTTCTATAGAGGAAGTTTTAATTTTGTTATGCAATATTAGACGGAAACAAATGCTGAACTTTTTACATTTTTTTAAGGGAGATTAATCTTTCGTAATCGAGCTACACGGGATAGATAAATTTAAAAATAATTCATGCTTGAAAATCTATATATTTTATACTATCGTAGGTGGCACAGAAATCGCGATTATTTGTTAATTGTTTAATGGCAACACCTGAATGTAATGCATCTCATTGGTTATTGTGTAATATTTTTAAAAAGGGAATAACAATAAATAGAAAAAGTTTAATTAATAACTATAGAACAAAACAATTTATATAATTAAAAAAAATAAAATAAAAGTAAATAAACAATTTATTAATAAATAAACAACAACATCCGGGCTACCATATCAAGCAAAATAACGACACTTTGGAGCCAGTTAAGTACCCCTGTGCGTATATGACATTGGCGTCAGAAAAAAGTCGCGCCAACGTAGTGCGTATATGACACCTGTGCCGTCTTTTATTCATCTAATTTAAAATACAACAAATAAATAAATAAATGAAGGTACTTTTCCAGTATAGGTACTTGGCGAAATAGAGAAAAGGTCCATGGCGAGAAAAGAAATTTGGCAACGTATTTTCTGGCAACCTATTTCATTAAAATATTTTTTTTCGAATAATACTACATAAAAGTTGCTATAATCGCAAAAAGTTCGTACTTTCATATTAGCTGGGCGCAATTATCGCCAATAGCATTTTTTAACTCGCCAGCAGCATTTTTTATTTTTCGAGGTGTAAATTAAAACAATGCTTTGATGTTGAAATTAAATAGTTTAGGGTATTTATTCTTTTCTTTTTTTTCCCCTTTTTTAAAGATTTTTTCTTTTAAGTGAAATTCGTGAATTTGAAATGTTTCAGTTTTAAATTAAAGTTATCCATTTTAAAATGAGTGAAAGGGTTATATTTTAACTTAATATTTCATATTTCTTTAGAAATATGAAAAAATACGACGGGTACTATGTTTGGCGATTTATCACCTGTGCCCGACTAACATAAAAATACCGAGTTCTTGATTTCTCTATCAGAATCTTCCGATTTGGCGAAGGATTGAGCAAGTAAATTAAATTATGAATAAAAGTAACACGATATAATGCCTAGCATTCCATTTAAGGGAGACCAAACTGGTCGCCACGGGCAGCTAATTATTTTAAAAACCGTAATAACTCAGTCAATTAAGATACAATTTTCAAACACATCGCATTTGAAAGTAGATTTTTTTTCTCTATTTGACGGTGTAAAAATTGAAAATGGCTTTGAATTGGAAACTTAAAAAATCGCTGACATAGCACGCATTGTAATTTCAATTTTTTTTTTCAGTTTTTATGAGAAAACGGCAACAAAAGCTACAGTAATATATTATTTTCTTTACTCGGGGATTATTTTCCCTCTAAACCCTCCATGACTTTCAACAGAAATGGCGGACTTCCGTTGCCACAATTATAAAAAATGTATTAAAAACTACAAAAAAATTAATATCTCAAAATTAAATTGAGATACAGCTTTCAAACAAATTGCATTTAAAAGAGCATTTTTTTCCTTATACAACGGTGTAAAAATTTAAAATGTGCGATGTTTAGAAGTTTTAAAATTTGCAGTAAAGAAAATTGCAAAACCGAAATTTCATTTCAAATTTCAAAGTGTTGCCATTCGCAGAATGACGTATGCGTTACGCACAGATATGTTTGTCCTTTATAATATATATACTAGCTTAACTGATAGGCACTAAATAAAACATACTTGATTAAATATAATTGGCACTGGATTAATATATGAAAAATCTAATACAACAGTTGTAAAAAGCACACCGCGTCAAAGTAAAAACATCCGAACTGAACTAAAAGTTTAGTTGTATAACAATTACTGTAGCAAGCACATTTTTGCATTTCAACAAATCTCATAAACTTACATATTTACGTTATTAACAGAATTTTCTAGAGTTTTTCTTTTATATTATTGCTCTAATTATCATTTTGTCAGTTATAAGTGAACAATACCAGTACGGTAAAAAAAAGCAGCTGAATAAATAAAGCAAGCATGAATAGAATATCATCCGACACCTGCTTCGTTTTAGGAAAGAATAGATATTCAAAGCATAGAGTGTAAACATATTTCTTCAACATAGGTAAATTTCGGAGGCTTGTTAATTCTTCCCCCTTGTCGGTAGTGACACTAGTACGAGCGCTAGTACTGTTGCCATTACAGATTTTGACGTAAATGTCCCAACTTGGTCCTTAATCTATGGTTAAATGGATGAAATATTGAAGTCCAATTAGCTTCACAGTTGCATGCGCGTCGAAGTTCATTTTCTCGCCAAAGCACTTGGATACAGAGGTTAGCATCACGCGCGCTGGGACGTTGAGTGATTGTGAATTTGCCCCAGAAATACCCCTCGGAGCAAAGTGTCTGAATTCAATACTACCCTCCAAACTTTCCCTATAAGGCTTACTTTATGTTTTAAGTTCGCTGAATCCGAATTTTTAACTTTCCACTAAAATTTCTCCCCCGCAACTCCCCCAAATTATGGTAAAATACCCCCCAAAATATATTTATTTTATTTTATTTTTTATTGTTTTAGGGAAAAGGTTTCTAGAAATTCAGAAAGTAGACAAAATTTGCAACAAATAAGATGTATGGCATTATGACGTAGGATTAAAGGGGAGAGGAGGGGGCTGCCTCGGAACATGCGGCGCGGCGCTACGTGCACTAAGTTGCGGATTAATTTTAAGTTCTTCTTCTCCGCTTGACTACAGTGTCTAGAATACCTAATGTGGAAATATGCTATCCAAACAACTCTAAAAATTTGTATCCTTTAAATGTGCGACGATACTGCTAAAATCGCAAGTGTCGATCGCAGGATCTGCGGGATTTTCGTATTACATTGTATAGACTAGTAATATCTTACAGTTGTAGAAAATATCCTGCAGATGTCGCTGCGATCTGTATATTTCAGCAGCATAGTTGCACATTTAAGGGATACACAGGGTTCGTACGGTCCTTGAAAGTCCTTAAAAGTGCTTACATTTTTCAAAGAAAATTTTCGGTGCTTAAAAGTACTTATTTTCATGCAAAATCTGAAAAAAGTCCTTAAAAGTGCTTAATTTTACTCTCATATTAATTCTTAATCAAAGGTGAAACTCTTCTGCATTTCTTTTAATTTCTGATTTAAAAAAATCTTAATCCCGCCTTGCCTCCCCTTCTTCTGAAATTTCACTTTCCCCTTCGTAATATCAAAGTTGAAA
This sequence comes from Maratus speciosus, assembly GCA_963932465.1. Taxonomy (NCBI): domain Eukaryota; kingdom Metazoa; phylum Arthropoda; class Arachnida; order Araneae; family Salticidae; genus Maratus; species Maratus speciosus. The sequence goes on along the minus strand of CAWVRF010001489.1, from coordinate 46,069 downwards.
ACTTCATTAGGGTTTCGTTCATCTCACGAAACCCCACGTCTCGCTCCTCTGTCTGTCTGTCCGTCACAGAGCCCGTTCTCAGAAACTATACATGTTAGAGACTTGAAATTTTGGTTACTTATAGCTGAACACCTCACATCAAACAACAAATCATAAAATTTTGAAAAAGTTGGTAATTAACCGAATTACGGGCTAATTAACTTCTAAAATTAACCAATCCATCTTTTTAACCCAAATTCAAACGAACTTTCTCGAAATCATCCGTGTTTCTCCTAAGGGTTGCCAGTAAAATCAGCCGAATGCACGGTTACCACGGAGGAAATTAAGCCGAAAAATGAAGTGGAGATTTTAAAGCGAAATCGTATATCAGAAAATATTGGTCCGAGAAATTTGAAAATGGAATAGACAGACGCAGAAAAAAATCTACTTTCATTTGGTATAAAGTTCACATTTCTGCGATGTGTATAAGTTAAAATATCCACTAAAAATCGATCGATAAAAATTTAATTTCTTTAATTGGAAAGATAAGGAAATAAAAAGATTTCAATTCGGCGGGAAAGCAGGTAGACATGACGACGCTGCGGTTTTCCATAACAGCATATTTTAATACGAAATTTTAACTTTTTAAATATTAAATTTTTTGATTAAATTTTTTGGCATCCCGATGTCAAATTTCTCGCTGATTTCATTGATACCCATATCTAAGTCCTATCTTAATTACAAGCTGAAATATTAATTATTATTTAATTATCGGTTTATTCCTATCAAATGCGTCGATTAAAATGAAGAGACGCGCTTATTTAACCACGAATTAACTTAAATTAGGAAATCTAATAATTTGCCTGGGCTTTTTGAACAGCGATATGAGATAAGTATAACTCATTCATCATCAGAAAGTTTACTTCATACCACTATTTTCTAATAGTAATTTCAGGAAATATTTTGAATTATTGGTTAAGACCGCCACTCAGTCTGTTTGAAACTTTAAGATAGTTTATAACACATAGCAAAAAGTGTAAAAAAGAATGGAGTGTGATATTTCGAGGAGGGGGGGGGGGGGGAGCTAGAATTATTTTTAAAATCTTAGCGTTTTTTACCGCAGCAAATATTTTAAATTCTTGTTTAAGACCGCCACCATCCCGACCCATCTATCTACGGAAAGATTGCGTAAAGGAGTTTCGTTCAGATATGCTTTTGTTAAGAATAGAGTGCATTCCCTGGTGGTGGAATGTGGAACTAACATAACGCGATTTTGTTAAAATTAGGAAATCTAACAAGTCGATCTGTTTGAAACTTTAAGATATTTTATAACACATAAGATAAAGTGTAAGAAAGAATGACACGCGAAATTCCGGGGAGGGGGGGGGGCGCTAGATTTCTATTTAAAAAATTAGCGTTTCTGACCGCTTTAGGTGACTTTTTGAGGGAGTCCTGAGATATATGGTACTTATTTAATATAAAATTGTCTAAAGTTTAGTTACCACTATTTCCTAATAGTAATTTCAGCAAATATCTTAATTTCTTATTAAGACCGCCACCACCTCGAGTAACATATCTACTTATAGGTTGTTTAACGGAGTTTCCTTCCGATACAGTTTTGTTAAGAATAGAGTGCGCTCCCTGGTGGTGGAATGTGGAACTAACATTTTTGTTAAAATTAGGAAATATAACAAGGCGATCTGTTTGAAATTTTACGATAGTTTATAACACATTAGAAAAAGTTTATAAAAAATGGCGCGTGAAATTTCGGGAAGGTGGGGAGGGGCAAAATATTTCTTTTTTGTTTCATACCGTTTCAGGTGCGTTTTTTGATGGAGTCCTCAGATACATGCTACTTATACTTATTAAATATAAATATGTCAAAAGTTAAATTACCACTATTTCCGAATAGTAATTTCAACAATTATCTTAACTTCTTGCTGAAGACCGCCACCCCCTCGAGTAACATATCTACTAATGGGTTGTGTAAAGGAGTTTCGTTCAGATACGCTTTTGTTAAGAATACAGTGCGCTCCCTGGTGGTGGAATGTGGAATTAACAGACCGCGATTTCATTTAAAGTAGGAAATCTAACAATTCAATCTGTTTTAAACTTTAAGATACTTTATAACACACGATAATAAATTATAAAGAAGAAGGGCGCGTCGCATTTCGAGGAGGGGGGGGGGGGGGTTGAGGGATGTGCGCGAACAAAATTAGGAAATATAACTGGACGATCTGTTTGAAACTTTAATATGGCTTATAAAATATAACATAAATTTTTAAAATCAGGCTCCGTCAAAAATCATGCCCACTCCCCCCCCCAAGGGGGGGGGGGGCACTTTTCTAAATTTGCAGATACCCGTCATGTGATATATCGTAGCATTTGGGGGGGGGGGGGGCGAACAAAATTAGGAAATATAACAAGGCGAATATGTTTGAAACTTTAACATAGTTTAGGATGTGTTTACCAAAATTTAGAAGGTATTCCATGGCGATAAATGTACTGGACGTTTTGAAAGAAAGTGTTTTGAAAGGAATATTAAACGAAACCCTTTGTGCGATGTATGATCACACTTACCCACTTGTTTTTTTTAACCTTTTTCTACTCTCAGGAATGTAAGACCTGCTCCAATTGCGCCAGACGAAGCCAAAATCGCTTTACTGCGCCAAGCTTCTACAAAACAGCTATTTTTTTCCATTTTGCGCCAAAACGTACTTTGTGCCAAGATGAAATTTAGCACGATCTGAGAAACAAAAAAAAAATCCATTTTTAATCTTTTTCTAGGCCGCTAATTGCGTCAAAAAAAGCAAAAAACCGCGGTCGAAAGATCTCTAAAAATACGCGATGTTTGTCAAATGATCACGAAAAAAACATGAGTTTTGTCAAAGGATGGCTAATTTCGTCAAAAACGAACAAAACGCGGTCAAAAGATCGTAAAAACGATAATTTTGCTAAAAGATGGCGAAAAAACCCCGCAAATTTCATCAAAAGGTCGCAAAAAACCATAAATTTCGTCAAAAAATCGCGAAAAAATCGCAAATTTTGTCGAAAGATCACGAAAAACGCACGATTTCGTCAAAAGATCGCGAAAAACGCGAAAATTTCATTAAAAAAACGCGAAAAACGCGAAAATTTCATTAAAAAATCGCGAAAACTTCGTCAAAAGATCGCGAATTTTGCCAAAGGATCGCTAATTTCGTCAAAAAAAGAACAAAACACGATCAAAAGATCGTAAAAACGCTAATTTTATTAAAAGATGGCGAACCCCTCCCCCCTCGCAAATTTGATCAAAAGGTCGCAAAAAACACACGAATTTTCGTCAAAATATCGCGAAAAAAACGTGCATTTTGTCAAAGGATAGCTGACTTCATCAAAAAACGAACAAAACAGGGTCAAAGAATTGTGAAAAAACGCGAATTTCGTTAAAAAAATCGCGAAAAACATGCGAATTTTGTCATAGCGAAAAAACACCCCGTTAATTTTGTCAAAGGATTACCAATTACTTCTAAAAACGAACAAAATGGGGTCAAAATATTGTGAGAAAACGCAAATTTCGTTAACAGATCTCGAAAAAACCCACAAATTTCATCAAAAGGTCGCAAAATGCAAATTTTGTCAAAAGATTAAAAAAAAAACACGCTAATTTCGTCAAAAAATAGTGAACAGCACACTGATTTCAACAAAGGATAGCAAAAAATACGTGAATTTTGTCAAAAGATCGCGAAAAATACGTAAATTTCACAAAAAGATCGCAAGAAATACGCAAATTTCATCAAAAGATCGCGAAAATACGCAAATTCCTTTTTTATTAGCATCAGAATTTCAATTTGCTCCAAAAACAGTTGTTATTGCTACAAAATTAATTTTTGCTGCTACAAAAATTGATTTTACTGCTACAAAATCAGATTTTTGCTGCTACAAAAATAGGTTTTACTGCTCCAAAATTCAATTTTTGCTGCTACAAAATGGCTTTAGTGCACTTTCATCTTTGTACTCTATTTCTTACCTTATACTGAATAAATAATCTGTCCTAAATTTCAGTAACAATTCATTCCATCACATTTCATTAAAATTTCAGCTGAATTTCACCCTCAAAATTTTTCTTCCTCCGTTTTTCTTTGCCTCCCCCACAGTACTCAAAGTTTAAAAACTCTGTGAAACTGATTAATTCAATATTTTTTTCTTTGTCATTTTATTGCCACAATAAATAATCAATCAAGATTTCTCTTCCCACCCGAAATTGCAATTTTCCTTTTGCACCCCCCCCCCCCCTCCCCACACACACACATACACTTAAAGAACACATGGAATTTAAAGTCTTTAAAACTCCTCTTAGTTTTTTTTTCTTGTAAATTTTTAGTAAGGTAAATAAATAAGTCATCTAATAAACTCACTCCCTCCCTAAAAAATTAAAAAAATGTGCTTGTCCCTTTGCCCCCTCAACTTATAAAGTTTAAAATCTTAAAAATCATTGCTTTTTTTAAAACTTTTTTCTGCTCCATTAGTTAATTTATTGTAACAATAAATAATCGATCATACAGTTTTACTCCCTTCCACCGAAATTGACATTTCCCCGTCCTCCTCCCTCCTTACCAAGCATACAAAATTTAAAGTCTTTTAAACTGTAAGTTAATTATAAGTCTGTTAAATTACCCCCCCCCCCCTCAATAATAAGAAAAAATTATGTTTCTCCTCTTAGTTTACCTTTACAATAAGAAAGTATTAGATTCGGGAAAATTTTCGACCGATTTACACGGTTTAGGGGTCAGATATCCTGAAAAACATGTTTTTACAAAATGAGTCTGTGACTCTGTTTGTCTGTATGTGACACAAATTTTGTGGGTGGTGTATCTCAAGAACTAATGCACAAAATTTAATAAAAATTTATATTCAGTTAACCCTCGATATAAATTAGTGTTGATTAATTTTTGACGTAAATCGCCCTACAGGTGGTGCTGCTATGCTGCATTTTCCATGATTTACGCCATCTCTAGAACTAAAGCACGAATTTTCATCAAACTTCAGATTCAGGTATACCTTGATAAGTATAGGTGCTGATTATGGTTTGGTGTTAATCTCCCAACAGATGGCCCTGCTATGCTGCATTTTTCCCGATTTCTGCAATAGCTATATTCAAGAACTAATGCACGGATTTTCATCAAACTTCAGAGTCAGTTAGATGTTTACATAAGTTGTTGCTGATTCGGTTTTGGTGTAAATCATCCTACAGGTGGCGCTGCTATTCTATATTTTGCAGGATTTGCACGGTTTTAACAATAGACGTATCTCAAGAACTAATGCACGGAATTTCATATCTTTAGAATCCTCATGAGGGGCATAGACCATTTAATTTTGGCAATCTGATAATGAATTTTGTAGTATTAACATGTATGAGATAGAAGAAAGTTTTGGGATTGGCACATCTGACTAGTTTTTTCTTCTGCTGTATGTTATTTTAAAATTTTCCAAATTTCTACTGCCACATGGTTAAATTCCCCCCTTCCCGTTCATTTGAATATTTAAAACTTTTACAAAAATGAAAGAAACCCTTTATTAAAAAATGCATGTTATAATTTATTAGTTTATTTAATTTGAAGGTCCTTAATTTTTTTTTGTTTTGGTCCTTGAAAGTCCTTAAAAGTACTTGATTTTTATTTAAAGAAATGTGTACGAACCCTGGATACAATATTTTAGCACTTTTTAAAGTATGGAGGATATTCGAAATATGGGTTCGAGGCTGAAAAAAAGTCACGTGATACCGGTAATTTACCCAAAGAACGTCTAACTGATAAGAAGGGAAGATACTACTGCTTTGCCTCATGAACTGTTTCATTGGCTTGCGGGGATTTACATTACACATCTATGGAGCCTTCCCTTCTTTACGCTAGAAGTTTTTACCTTGACCACGTGATCAAAACGGGGATGGAATATCCTCCATTACAGGGACATAGATTAACATCCAAGATCGGACATTCCCATAGAGCGTAATGGTAATGCGACTGCGATCGTAGCGCCCTTAGTGACAATGGGGAAGAAACTTCCCATCCTTGTAGTATGCTTATTATTGAGTATCTACCTTATTGTGATCTATCTTTTTTTAATGTTGCATGTTTACGTTTTCGATAGAATCTTACACCGATGCATGAACATAGAATAGACATTCTATTTTATATGTATAATATCTATTCTATGTTCATGCACGGATATGTTTTTTTTTATTTTCTTTTATGATTAGTGAACGGTTTTAAGTGCAACGAATACTAGGTAAAAATTTCGTCTTGAATGCTATATATCAAAAGCAATGGTGTAACATAAAAATATACGAAATGTTGAACTCTACAAGTCGCAGAAAATTTCATAATTATTCCCCTTTGGCAGGAAAATTTTTATAGCCCGTGTTTTATAAATTTATGAAGTTTAACGTACTGTGACGTTTTATCTGAGAGGATTCAGAGACCAGATGTCCCGTAACGAAATAAACATCGTTAATTGGAACCTCCAGATGCCTGCTATAACTTCGCATGTCACTGTTTCACCAAAATCCAGATGGAACATGTAAACAGTTTTAATCATGTAAATATCTCAAGAAAAAGTGCTGCGTAGAAATGGTATAAACTGAACTTGTTGACTAAGATGAGTCAAGACCTCACGTGGGGTATCTAGGAGATGAACTGATCTCTGAAAAACAAGGCCCCGTAAGAGTAGTCTCTGCTGTGACACGACCCCAGACGGTCATGTTTTCTCGGCTCTGAAAAAGGAGCGTTTCGCTCCGAAAAGATTAACTTTTTGCCATGCAAATACTAATGTGTGCTTGTTATGTGTGTGTCCATGTGCCGTCAATAAAATTCTGAAAAAAAAAAAAACGAACGCCAAGTTCTTTTAATTTCTAGTTAAGATTCTTTCTTAAGTGAGTTCTTATACGGCGGTACAGCTGGTGTCAGAATTTGGCGAGTTGTTCGAAAAGTTTGGGCACACACGCACACACAAGGCCTGCACTTGTTACCCACGGAAGGAATGATAAGGTGAAAGATCATTCTTCCAGAAGCGGAGAGCCGTCCTGTTACTGGAAAAGAAAAATAAGGGAAAGTGTCGAAAGTGTCCTGTTGGAAGAAGAAAAACCGTGGAATTTCCCTGAAGTCTGAAATCTTGTCCAGCGGAAAAGAGAAAGAGGAGGGAGCAGGTTTCGGTGTGTGAAGATTTTCGCCAGGTCAGCTGAGAGAAGAGAAGGGTGTTGCTTTCACTCCCCTGCTGGAGGAAAGAAAAGAAAGCTTGGTGTTATCTGGTTTCGGTTTAGGAAGAAAAGGAGTTTTGGAGGAATCCTTACCCAGCGTCGGAAAAAGAGGAAGATTGTTTTCCCCCCACCCCTGGAGCAGAAAGTCTCGCGGACGTCTGTGATCAGCTGTTCGACTTGCGGAAAGGAAACAGAGTTACCCAACCCCGCTGTTTGATGATGAAAGGATTGCGGAAAAGTGGGAAAAAAAGAAGAGAATTCTGTGATTATTAGGGAGCCAAGGCCTGAGACAAAACTGATTGTTTTAGCAGTGGATCGGTTTGGATAGAAGAAAATTGTGAATTGGTTTCCCAGTGGATCTGTGGTTCGGGAAAAAAGAAAAGGTTTTACGCGTTGTAGATATATTGTTTTAGTGGACCTTAGGGTCAGAAAGAAGTGGTTTTATGTTCAGTGGACCATAAGGCTGAAAAAAATCAGTGAAAGTGTGGATTACCGTTTAATGTTTGAGTCGTCAAGTGGGGTAAGTCATAATTTTGAATTTGGAGTTAATGTATGCTGATTTTTTTTGTGTAATTAAATTTAAATTGTTGATCTTTTGAAAATTTTAAAAATTTTGATAACAAAATTTGAACAGGTACTAATCATGGAAGTGAGTCAGTATTTACATATTGTTTTGTTATTGAAAGACATTTTTATGATTGATTGTGATTATTGTTAATATAGTATATAAATTTTTTGTTGTGGTATTAGAGTAGAGAAGTGCCTTTGTATAGAGAAATTTTGTTTAAAAAAAAGGGGGGGGGGTTAGATATGGCTTTCCTGGGTAAAGGAAAAAAGGAAAATATAAAAAAGTTAGTGGATGAACTGGAACTTGCCAGGACGGGAAACGAAACTCGGATTCAGTTAACGCACTTAGTGCTGGAATCTGAGGAGTATGAAGAAGAAATAGTACGGGCTCTTTATGAGACTATATTAGAGAGAGCTAAGGAGGAATTAGAAAAGGAAGAAAGTGAGCGCGCCCGGTTACAAGCTATCGAACGGGAGGACATGTTGCGTAAACACACATGGGATCGTGATCAAGCCATTCGGAAGGAAAAATTGGAGCAAGAGAAAGAATTAAAGGAACTAGAATTAAAAAATAAATTCGAGTTAGAAAAACTAAAAATCGAGAAAGGAATTTCCCCGTCTTCAGAAAATGCAAATAATATACCTTCGCGTTCCTCTGAACAGAACTTAAAAAAATTAATCCCGGATTTTAATCCTGAAAAAACAGATATTAGCTTGTATTTGGTTCTGTTTGAACGCCAAGCTAAACGGGTTAGGATACCGAAGGAAAATTGGGTCTCTCATTTAATTGGGCTTCTGCCAGTAGACATTATTTCAATTATTGCCAGACAACCCGAGACAGAGTCAGAAGATTACGATAACGTAAAAAGTATATTGTTAAAAAAATTTAAATTAAACCCGGAGAGTTTTCGACAGAAATTTGTTAGCCATCAGAAGTCGCAATCTTTAAATTGGCAGGATTTCGGCTTCGAAATCCGAAATTATTTAAATGAATGGTTAGCGGGCTTATCTATAACTTCCTTTGACGAATTAAAAGACCTTTTGGTCGCTGATCAAATTAAACGGCGAGCGAAGTTTGAAATGCGTGAACATTTCATTGACAAATGGCCACTGCTTAAGACGGAAGCAGAAACAGTTGAGCTGTTAGATGGTTATGAGAGTGTCAGAGCGTCGTATAAGAAAAATCGGTACGCAGAGGATGGAAATACGCGTCCGAAATCGGATGAAAAACAGGTAGAAACGAAGAATGAAACTCCCCTCCCTAGTGCGTCAGCCCAAAGCGGTACCATGAGTCGGGAGAAGGCATTCGAAAAAAGAGTGGAGCGTAGATGTTTCCATTGCAACTCCAGGAACCATTTGCGGAATTTTTGTCCGGAATTGAGTAAAAATTCAGGATCTAGGAATTTGAGTGAAGAGGTTGAAGCGGGAGCGAAAGCTAGGGTAAGCTATGTAGGAGTGGAAAAATTAGATTCTAGATGTGTCTGGGATAAACAACGGAAGGCCGTAGGCAAAAGTAAATTACCACTCATTGATATCAATATTTTGGGCCGAAAGGTTAAGGGAATAAAGGATTCGGGTACGGAATTGTCGATTTTTCGAGGCGAATTAATTCCAGATAAATATAAAACGGGTGAACAGATCGAGTTAGTTCCGGCCATCGGAAAAATTCGCAGAGCAGACCTTGCGAAGGTTCCAGTTTCTTTGTGGAACGGGAACCAGGAAAATTCACCTAGGATTTATATAACGGCAGCACTGGTGCCGGACTTAAATTGTGAAGCTTTGCTGACACCTTGTATTTGTAGGCGTTTATTTAAATTGAGAAAGTCGGATCGCAGGTACGCGAGGGGGAATAATTCAAATACCAGGGTGCCAGAAAAAAATGAAGTTGAGGATGCAAGGTTAGGTAAATTTAAAACTGGAGAGAGTTTTAAAGGCAGTGCAAAAACTGAACCCGAAGTGATAAATGAGGCATCAGAAAATCGCGAGCAGGTCAAACAAATAAACGCTAATTCCGAAATTAAAGGTTTGGAAGAATTTGATTCAGAAAAAGTTAGTGAAATTCCCATTGTACCGGCGAATAACTTAGAGGTTATTTCCGATGAAATTGGTGAAGGAAAACAAATTTTAAAATTTCCTGTACGTGATAAATCGAGTAGCAGATTACCCGAAAACACCCTTGAGATCTCTGATTTGGTCAGAGAGAAGGATTTTTCTGGCGGTGTTGTGGCAACAATCCCGGTTCAAGAGCGGGAAATGCGGGCGACGAAAAGAGGGGTTCCGATCGCGAAATTGGGTCAATTCGTCTCGGACGAAAAAGAAAAACGAGAAGAGAAATCCCGTATCTGTTTTCAAATTTTTCGGAAAACAATATTGTTTATCAGAGATGTAAGAGAGTTAGACAGAGATTAGAGATTAGGGACGTTTTGGTTTGTTTATTTTGTTTTGTTTTGCTAAGAGTGACTTATATACTGTGTTATTTAGTTTTATAGTGTGGGAATATGTGTTTATTTGAAAAGAGATTTATATACACAACGTTAAATAAATTGTTCATTGTATGAAACTTATAAAGAAAAAAATGAAAGGATTTCATATGTTAAAAAGAAGAGTTAAGTGTTTTTATTAAAGACTGTTGAGTCAGTATTAAGAAGTAAGAGAATTTAAAAATATAACTATTCTTGGATTTCTTAGACATTAGATTATAAATGCTTTTTATTTTTTGGCTTGAGAAAAAGAAAACAAAAAATTTTAATTTGAGAAAGTTAATAAGTTGAAATTTAGAAGTTCTAATTTGAATTAGAATTTGTATTTTGAGTTAGTAATTGTATTACGTACAGAATCGTTAGAATATACATTTCGGTTCTTAATGTTAAAATTGTTAATATTATGCTTTTAAACTCCTTTAAATTGAAGAAAAAAAACACCTATTGTTTTGAACAAGTAAAGGGTAAGAAGAGCCTTTTGATAGAAGTACTGAAATTTTGGTTTACTGATTTATGTTAAAAAGGGTTTTAAATCAGTTAGTGAAGGATTGTATTGCTATATGTCTGTGTAGGATACAGAGATTATATACTATTAAGAACAGTTTGAGTGTTTGTTTTATTATTGTGTTCAAATTCTTTTAAGCAACTTATTGTACATAAAAAGTTTAAAAGTGTTTGGTTTTATTAGTGTTGTTGCTGCTGTATACATATGCAGCTAACATGTTCGCGATAGCATTTAAGCTGCGATCGTCTTAAAACATCATTCGGATCTATATCCGATATTGTAAATAAATAGTTTAACACAATATTAAAATAATATCACCATTTGAAACACGTACTCTAGCGAGAACATACTGAGCACGCTAGCTTTATTGAAATCAACCACGCTATCTGCACTGAAGATACAGTTACAGTGAAAAATATACAATATTCATACGGTTACATAAATGAAATGTTAAAATACAAATTAATTTACAAAAACTATTCTGAAGATTAAAAATACATTTTAAGATAGAGAAATTTATTTTAAATTATTATATTAGCAAAGAAATATTTTATGCGCAATTATAAATATTATTTCAAAATTTACTACTTGCGATGCGACATGCGTAGCTTGTTTTCATTTGTATTGAGTCGCCATCTGTCGGTGTATTATGACCTGACAGTGTATTAGAATTCATTCTTAAGAAATTTATCTATATATAAATATTATTATTGTTGGTTATCCATGTGAACAGGAGAGAGCGAACTTTTATTGGAATTACCTGTGATGTTTAAAAATTTTATCTATTCTGATTATCTGATTATGTTAAGACCGGGTTGCCATCTCCCGGTCCCAGGCCCTTGCAGGCCCTTTCGTCTACGAGCGGAAAGACCCCGTTCCAAACCCCGCGGCGCGTCCCGAAGGCCGCCGCCAGGAGTGGCCCGTTAGGGCCGATCCACCCGCAAACTCCCGTCAAGCCGGTGCACTGCCCAGCGCACGTCACACCGGTTATTCCGAAGAGGACGAGTGGTCGCGTGCGACAGATCCCACCACTTAGCTAGAGGAGCCAAATGGTTCTTTCTCTTGGTTCCCGACCCGGGACGCCCCGACAGCCCGCAGGAACCGAGCACCTATAAAGGAGTCGCGCCCACGAACCATTTCGAAGTTACCGAGCCGGAGTTGATATACGGAGGCCCCTCAAGATCGAATACCATTATCCGGCAAAGACATATATGAGGGACAACCGATTAAAGGGGGTAGGTGCCGCTCGCGAGCCCAGGAGAATCGCGGAAAGTTTCTCCTTGAGCGCATAGACACGCCCTCGCTAGGGGTGGGCTGCGGGGTCGGACGTCTCCGGCCCCCAGTCCACAGGTACCTTACCTACATAATTATTGCACTACACATATTATACACTACTACATAATTATTTCACTACACATATTATACACTACTACATAAATACACTACCACATGTTATACACTACTAAGTGCAGGTTCATGAGGCAATGCCTCGAACCTGAGAACTTCATGCACCACCACCTCCAGTGCCGCGCGTACGACGGGGTGGTTGATTTGCGTTCAACTGCTGTGCTTGACCGCGAAGGGCTCTGGTGCGGCGACCATGCCTCTGGCGACCCAGATCTCGATCCAGTGTCCGCAGGAGGAGATCATTTACGATGACCATCACTCCCTTCCGACAGTAGCCGTCTAGACACAGATCGAGAAGCGTTCGAGTATGGTAGTTCCATGGGAAGAATCTCTCCCTGATGGACCGCCATAGGGGACAAGAGTAGAGACAATGTCTCCTGTCACTTATCCCTACCCCGTAAAAACATGTGGGGTCCTTCTGGAAGAAGTGAGCCTGGTGGTCACCAAAGGTGCCATGTCCCGTGAGAACTTGGTTGAGGTAGAAATCGCCGTGCAGTCGCCGTAGGCGCACGCGCGGAAAAAGTTCGTATGTCACTTCGCCTTTGCCCGTGGCCACCCACTTGCTTTGCCATCTTGAGACGGCACGGGCCAAGAGTTCTCTCTTGGCCTGGCGGCGGGTGGTCTTAATCTCCACATCCACAGACGAGCGGGTCGCAGCGGCTTTCGCCAGCTCGTCCGCACGCTCGTTGTAGGCGTGGCCCACGTGGGCTTTGATCCAGTGCATGTGAACACCGATTCCACTACTCTTTACCAAGTCCCTGATCTCAGAAATAGATCTGTGCCTAGGCACGAGACTATTTAGGGCTTGCAGCGCCGATCTCGAATCTGAGTAGATGCCGAGTTCACTGAGATCCCTCTGGTGGGCATCTGTCAACGCCTCCTTGATCGCGTGGACCTCGGCTGCGAAGACTTCTGCACCATCTGAGAGGCGGAACTGGCCCTCACTAACGACCTGACCCTCAGTCACGGCAGTAAACGCACACCCTACGGTGCGGTCTTGCTGCCTGGATCCGTCCGTGTAATATGAGCACGTCGTCCGGGGACTGAGGTCCCTGGTCCACAGGATCCGACCGAGAACTTCTCGTCGGTAGAATGGTCGCCAGAGATCGACTGACTCAGGGTCGAGCCCTGTACCGTCAATGCCCCTGCCCCACCTGACAAGGGCCGTGAAGTCCCTGTCCATCTCTGCACGCAAGTCAAGAGGTAGAACCCCCGACAAGACGTGCAGCGCGTCGTTCGAAACCGTGCTATAACACTTCGTCACGCACAGGAGAAGTGCCCTTTGTACACTGAGCAACCTGTTAGCTTCTGCTACTTTGCCAGTGTACCAAATAGAGGCCGCATACAAGATAATTGGCTCCGCGACAAGTCGATAGAGGATCTTGCGAAGAGGCGGCTTAATCCCCCAGCTGGCTGCGGTGAGACGGTCCATTTTGTGCAGCAGCTTGAATGCCCTTTCCTGAACTACGTTCAGGTGGGGCATCCAACTTAGATGCATATCTATGGTCACCCCCAGGTAGGTCAGGCGCTGCTCGAATTTGATCCGGTGACCGTTCATTAGGATCGGTCTGGATGGAGCATAGTTAAGCCTTCCCTCGGAGGTACCACCGTGTAGTTGCACTTGGCGTAACTGAATTCCAGATTAAACTCCGAAGCCCATTGATGAATCATGGTTAGAACCGGATTCAGGATTTCAGCAAATCGGAAGACAGCTCTGCTTCGTGCCGCTACGAAGACATCATCGGCGAAGGCTTGAATTAGCCACGCCTCGTCTATATGTGACCGCCCCAATAAGATATTAATCACAACCAGCCAGAGAATCGGGCCTAAGCATGACCCCTGCGGGACACCGACATTAAAGTAGTGTTCCCCGGCGAAGAGAATGATCGACCTATACCATAGGTAGTCGTCAATCAGCCCTAAGAGATAGGCTTCGATGCCGAGATCCGCAAGACACCGGAGGATGTCTGCTCTGCGAACGCTGTTAAAGGCGCTCTTGATATCAAATGTGAGCAGACACGTGAAATCCCCACGGGTCTTTGATTCGGCTATGCAGTCCAGCACTCTGCTCAACGCGTCCACCGTACTGATGTTCTTGCGAAATCCATACTGTCTGGCGTCGAGCAGTCCGTTGGTCTCAAGGTGGAGAGCCAGTCTCGTTGCGCACATCTTGTCCAGTACCTTCCCGAGGGTTGGTAGTAGACAGATCGGGCGGTAGGATGCGGGGTCGCTGCGGGGCTTTCCCAGTTTGGGAAAATACACCGCTACAGCCCTTTTCCATGTCCGCGGGAAACAAGATACTCTCAAGCAGTGGTTATAAAGTGCCAGTAGCCATTGAGGATGGAACTGGAGAACCTTTCGGACGATCTCGAGACTGATCCCATCGTGGCCGGGTGCTTTATTAGGCGGCAGCGTTTCTACTGCAAGCTCCAGCTCTTCGATGGTGAACCAGTCTGGTTCGCTGGTTCTGTTGTGCGCGACCTGCGAAGCTTCACCGGCCTGCAGGAAGTGGTGTCTTGCAAGTTCGTCCTGAGATTCCTCCCAGGTGGAGACTTCCACCCCGGAGGGAAGGATCAGGGAAACCGGAGCCTCCCTTCTCCACTTGCCTCGCACCACCTCGACTGCACAACCTAGCTTGTTCGTGACCAATCCCTCCGAAATGAATCGTCGGAATGATGCATGTTTAGTGTGCAAGATCGCCTTTTTATACTCTGCTCACTTACGCTTGTAGAGAGCATCAAGTCTCTCCCTCTGTGGCTGCTCCAGCGTTCGCTGGTAGAGCCGCCTCAGCGCACGCAACCGAGATCTTTGGCTGGACAGTTGACCCGTCCACCAACACGCTCCCTTACGTATTGCAGGTATGCGCTTTTTATGCTTTTGACACAGCCTCACCAGGATCGACATCAGGTGTTCGACACCTTCGTCGGGGATTTCGAAGCTGCACCGACCTAGATCTACCGTGCGTAGATCGTGTAGGAACTCGTCCCAGACCAAATCCCTTTGTCTCCACCTGCGGTGGACGTTCCGGGGAAGGCGGGTACCCGGTCTGCCTTGATAGGCCCACGTCATGAGTCGGTGGTCGCTGAGTGTTTCGATATCGGACATCATCCAGTCTTCAATGCGTGAGGCACAGAACCGAGCCAACAAGATGTCGACCCAACCTTCGCCCTGAGGGCCTTTGAAGGTCGAAATGTTGTCCGGATCGTTCACGATTTCGAGATTCTCGTTCGAGGCGAAGGTGATCATGGATCTTCCTCTGACGTCAGTGGGTCGTTGCCCCCAAATCGTGGACTTAGCGTTAAAGTCCCCAACCAAGATAACATTGTCCCTCGGGTAGGTACTCAGTAGCTGGTTCAACGAATCGAGTACGATCTGGATGTCTTCCGAGGGTTCGCAATAACATGTTATTATCAACACCTTCTCATTAGACAGATCGCAACGGATGGCTACCACATCAGAGTGCCGTCTGACCGTGCAGAATGAAACACGTCGGCTCACCCAGAGGGCTGCACGAAAACGGCTGCCCTCCGAACTCACCTGCGTGTATCCCGGCGGAGTTCCGAGAATATTACCCTCGCTCACGTATGGTTCGTTCAGAGATACGATGTCGTATCGGGCGGACGAGACGTCCTGTGAAAGCTGGTTTGCCACCACGATGGCGTGGTGGCAATTGAGGTGTGCAAATCTCAGTGGATTACTCCCCATGACTGCTCTTCCTCAATCGTTCGATCTCCAGCTTGTGGATATGACATTCTTTCGAGCCTGCGGAGTGGTTGGTAGGTAATAATTTACTCCCCGGTTTCCGACGGTTTTTCAAACTGCAATTAGGGCAACACGCGTCGGCGGTGCACGGAATTACATGGTCAGCGGCGCCGCAGTGCCCACATATTTGTGTGCCGCGGCATACTGATTGTGTGTGGCCGTACCTCCAACACTTATAGCAAACCAGCGGTCGCATATTAGGTCGGAAATCCACTTGACGCCAACCCACATTTAGTCGACGGAGATCTGCGAGACGGTCGAATGTCCTCTCATCCACCGCCAACACCACATTGCGCCCTCTCTCGCCCATGAACGATGTTCGGAGCTCGAGGGAGGATCCATTCAGGACCTCGTTTTGTTCTTGCAGCGCCGTGATGATGTCGGTAGTTGGTAGATTCGAATCCACTCCAAAGAGAATTATCTCTGGAGTTCGACGTCGCGGTCTCATGACTAGGAGGTCCTTCATCAGTTCCGCCGTCTCCAAGGCGGCCTCAAGCTTTTCGAGGTCCGCTAGACTATTGGTCAGGAAGAGAATACCTCCTCCTGAGATGTCCCGCGTCCCCCGGATCGCTATTTTGGCCTGGATGGGGTCGACTTTACTGACTACTTTTTGGTATGTATCAATGGAGGAGACGACGGCGTGTTCGTCCTGCCCCTTCGGACGAACTATGAGTGCTATTTCCTCTTTCGGGGGTGGTCTTGCTTTTGGCTTGACGCTGCTACCCCGAAGGGACTGGGCCTTGTTTTTCCCTGTCCCGTGCCATGCGGATTCATGTGGAGATTTATTATCAGCCGCGTGGCCATCTTTCGGGTATCCCTTAAGTTTCTCCTTCCTCCGCAGCCTCTTCCTCATACTTTTAGTAACCACCTTCACCCAGGACTGATTCTCCACGTGATCAGCCGCTTCTGATTGGGTTTCAAGGTTGCCCTCGGTAGGTTTCTGTCTCGGTTTCACTGGCCGAGATTCTTCCTTCTTTGGGTTCCGTCTACTTCCCTGCTGAGAGCGGTCTTTGATAGGCTTCGTACCCGGTTTCACTAGCCGGGACTCTTCCTTCCTCCGACTACCCCCAGACTTCTTGGCTTGTACGTTGGTCTGCTTAGTGTCCTGAGAGCTTGCTCTGCCCTTCCGGTTTTGACTGTCCTCCCGGGGAGTCCGTCGCGAGTGCTTTGGCGCGACTACTTCTACCTCAGTCAGACCATCTCCACCTTCATTGCCTCCCGAGCCGCTCCCATTCAACTTCGCTGACGATCGCAGGTCTGTTTGGTCGCCCGGTGACGGCTGAGCCCTGCTCTTTCGACGTCGGCGCCTCTTGCGTGGAACTTTCTGAGTTTCCTCAGGCAGCTCAACACCACTCAAGTCGCCTTCGTCTCCATTGCTTCCCGAGCCAGCCTTCTCCGTTAAACCCGACTTATGCGTTTCAGCCAGTCCTTCCTTCCGGTCTGTGGCCCTGCCCCTCGGGTTCGAACTATCAACTTCCTGAGCAGAAATTTGTGGTTTCATACCTCCTTCTTCAGGTGGATTCGAAGCCTCATTTCTCCGCTCAACGGAAGGACCATTCTCCCCTCCGGCGCCTCCCGAGCCACTCTCTTCAGTCTGGACCGCCTTACTTTTCAACTTGGGGGATCGACGGGAGGTCGACCCCTCTACATCATCGCCAAGTTTTGGTACCCCCTCGTTCCGGGATCCCAGCGACAGTCGAGAGCGGTTTTTCGAAGAGTAGGGTGTATTTCCTACTCCAACCTCTCTGCGGACTATCGGCTGTTCCCCCGTCTGCGAGGCTTTCCCATGCAAGAGACAGAGCCAAGAGTGTTGACGGGTCACGAAGTCCATGAGCGAACAGACCAGTTCGCCGTACTCGTCCTTCTTCGCAACCTTGATACTCTTGTCTCGCTCGAGCTTCTTGAGGAATATCGCACCTATCGAGTGCGCGTCCTCTGCGAAGACAGCCGAGATCTCCTCCATCTCCGCAAGGGAGATATGGGCGGAGTTCGGGTTGATTTCGACTTTAACCTCCGCATCCGCATGCCTATCCTTAAGCGGAGCATCAATTGGGGGAATGGGGACGTTCGAACTCGAGTCTTGGCGTTCACTGGCCTCCTCTCGGCTCGACTCGTCGCCGCTGCGTTCGATAGTAGATGTGTTATTGATTACCTCTACTGATCGCAGCTTCTCCTCCGGACTCTTGGCCAGGTCTCCCTCCTGGACCTGCCGGGGCCGCACCACGTCGAGGTGGTCCGGAGGAGGAGGACTTTCCGCCCTGAGAAGGGCGTTTTGCAAATCTTTGTTTGCGTCAGCCATCCTCAAAAAAGAGCAAATGTCAAGGACGTTTTGCAGTAAATGAAAGTTAGAAAGTATCTCGAAAACGCAAGAACTGCGTGAAAGACTTTGGTGCTTTGATATACTCTAGGATTTTGTCAAAGCCAATCTCTCAAAAATAACTTTCTAGAACGCTCCGGGACCGCAAGTTTGCTCTAAGCTGGGTGCGGTCCCTCTGATTATGTTAAAGGAAAATTATTAATGAAGGTTCTGGTTTGTTATAAAATTGTTGAAGTGCTTATAATAAATCCTAGTATTATTATATAACGGTGTGCAATTGCAATGTGTTTATTGTTTACTGTATTTATTATGTTTGTTGTGTGTTATGCTGAATCCCTTCCATGGTAACGAAGTACTTTCTGATAAATGTTTTGATTTTTAAAATTTAAAATTTTATTAATTTTGGAGTAGATAGCATTGTTAAGGATAGCATTAACTCCGAATTTCACTATGATTGTGCACCCGAGTGTAGAAATTTTTCTCTTAAGGTAAAATTTATATGGGGCATGGAGGGACTGTGACGTTTTATCTGAGAGGACTCAGAGACCAGATGTCCCATAACGAAATAAGCATCGTTAATTGGAACCTCCAGATGCCTGCTATAACTTCGCATGTCACTGTTTCAACAAAATACAGATGGAACATGTAAACAGTTTTAATCATGTAAATATCTCGAGAAAAAGTGCTGCGTAGAAATGGTATAAACTGAACTTGTTGACTAAGATGAGTCAAGACCTCACGTGGGGTATCTAGGAGATGAACTGATCTTTGAAAAACAAGGCCCCGTAAGAGTAGTCTCTACTGTGACACGACCCCAGACGGTCATGTTTTCCCGGCTCTGAAAAAGGAGCGTCCCGCTCCGAAAAGATTAACTTTTTGCCATGTAAATACTAATGTGTGCTTGTTATGTGTGTGTCCATGTGATGTCAATAAAATTCTGAAAAAAAAACGAACGCCAAGTTCTTTTAATTTCTAGTTAAGATTCTTTCTTAAGTGAGTTCTTATTCGGCCGTACAGTATTAAACAATCGTTACAATAATCTTTTAAAATTTATGCATTTTCACTTCCTTACAGATAAAATAAAAATATTGTTTTTAATGTAAATAACGTACAATCAATTCAATAATGTTTATAATATTAACATATAAGAAATAACAATAATAATATTACAGATAGGGAAAAATTCCTTTCGACAAATTTTTAGAATTGTATAAATCTAAAAGTTAAAAATAAATAGAGGTACTGACATTACACTCGATAAAATTTTATTTGTTATGAATAAATTGACACAATACCTGAATTTGATTTTTTACAATTTAATCTTATAAACTTACATATTTGCATTCTTAACAGAATTTTCTGGCGGCTTTCTTTTATATTATTAGTCTAATTATCATTTTGTAAGTTAGAAATGAACAATACAACTACGGTAAAAAAAGCAGCTAAATAAATAAAGCAAACATGAATAGAATATCGTCTGACACCTGATTCGTTTTAGGAACGAATAGATATTCAAACCATAGAGGATAAACATATTCCTTCAACATAGGTAAATTTCGGAGGTTAGTTAGTTCTTCCCCCTTGCCGATAGTGACGCTAGTACTGTTGCCATTACAGATTTTGCCGTAAATGTCTCATCTTGGTCCTTAATCTATGTTACAGGGATAGCCAATGGACTTTACTGAGGCTAACGAGAAAGACAGGCTATCGCGGTGCATTCCACGTATCTTTTTTTACAGACCGCTGGAATCACGTGATGCTCGAATGCACCAATGAAGGTGTGAGAAAAGAGCATCACGTCACTCTAGCAGTCTGTAAAAAATGACACGTGGGATGCACTGTGGTAGCCTGTATTTTTCGTTAGCCTCGACTTTACCCATGTGACGTCAGCCGCAGGTAAACAGAAGGAAAACACCAGTAGGCGTGAAGAACATTTTAACACTGCTCCCCCTTCGACCAATAAACAGTCATTTTCGGAGAGTCTTTCCCGCAGAGGCGTGGTTGTTGCCATTCATGGGTAAAGTCCATGGAGGATGTTCCAAATATGAGTTCGAGGCTGAAAAAAGTCACGTGATAGCGGTAATTTACCCAAAGAACTTCTAACTGATAAGAAGGGTAGATACTACTGCTTTGCGTCATGAACTGTTTCATTGGCTAGCGGGGATTTACATTACACGTCTACAGAGCCTTCCCTTCTTTACGGTAGAAGTTTTTCTCTTGACCACGTGATCAAAACGGAGATGGAATATCCTCCATTTCCACACTATATATTCTAGGCGCTATAGCTTGACTGCAGCCGAGGACCCAGATTCAGTTTTGGTCACTATCAGATTCGTCAAATGTTGCTCCGTGAAGTCTGAAATATACAAAAATATTTGTTATTCAAGTTGAAAATGAATTTCATGCGTTTGAGTGCCTGGGCGTGTGCAAATATATAATTTGTTTCAAGTCGAGTTTTTAAAGCGTATTGATTAATCGATAAGCCAATCGATTTTAATTGCGTATAGTTAGCCAAATCTTGCCGGAAAAAATAGGTGAATTATGTTTAGAAAGGGGAGAAAAAAAAAGTATAAAAATCGACTAACCTAACAAATCATCTGTGTTTTCAGGCTCTGTAGAAATTGGATCTTCAGGTTCACAGGATTCCTCCAAAATGTTCTCGTCAGCCTGAACGATCTTCTCGGTTAACAGTTCGAGTTCCACTGGACTTTACCCATGTGTCGTCAGCCGCGGGTAAACAGAAGAAAAGCACCAATAGGCGTGAAGAACATTTTAACACTGTACCACCTGCACCCAATAAACAGTCTATTTCGTAGGGTTATTCCCCGCAGAGGCGTGGCTGTCGCCATTCGCCGGTAAAGTCCGTTACTTATCATCTTTATCCAGGTCGGGATGAAGATGCCTGTCCCCTTCCCAGAACAGGAGAGGCAGCCCCTCCCGTAGGGGCGTGCCGAAGGCTGTTTTAGTGTGGGGGGGTGTGTGAACTGAATTTTGCCGACTGCAAGATCGGGGGTAAGAAAGGTTTTGTGATAGCCCCCCCCCCCCCCTCAGCGACGGAGTCAACTGTTCTACAATACTGTGAATTTATAAAAATCACTAAAAGTTTTAAGTGTTCACCTGTATTCTCCTTAACCACAGTCGAAATTAAATGCTGTTATTCAGTATGTGTAAATTTTTTTAAATTATTTTTCTATATAAGTAGAGTTGAGAATCCTGTTATTAATTAGGATTCTGCTTACGATTTAAAAGGAAATGTGTACGGATGTACCGTACATTAACCAGTTCTCAAAAGTAACATTTTAAGAATGTTGAAGTACTTGGGGATTTATGTTTCTATAAATAAAACCGCGTGCTGTTGTGTAATGTAAGTGTATAAATTTTAAAATACATAAAAAAGACAAATCTTGCTTGCTAAAAATAAGATATATATTAGTATAAGAGACTAAAAATTATCCTTCTACATTTTTAAATTATCACCCGCCTATCCTTCAGAATAGCCCATTTTCCAGCTACACTGTCTAAATCCAACATGTCAGTTATGTCTGTTTCACAGGTTAATAGGATTAGTTCGTCCAGTCGCTCTTCCGACATGGTGGTACGCAAGTAATTTTTATTAACTTTAACCTGCGGAAACATCTTTCATTACTTGCCACAGTTGCTGGAATAATTAAGGCCAACTTGTTGGCCAAAGAAAGGTTAGGATACAAATGAGCCTTCCCCACAAGTTTTTGCGCTGCTGCGCCAAATGTATCCGATTCAGAACTAGCTATTTCTGAGGACACGAGATCAATTTCACATTCCAAGTTATCTACAGCTTTGAGACTAGTGTCTCATTCCTAGATGGTTCCCTATGGAAGAACGAAAATTTGAAAAGTCCACTTTTTCGTTGGGGTGATGTGCAGAAGTGGAGACATCTGGTCACAGAATTATTGCACCAGTTTTAATTTTAGAGAATTTCAATTAATAGAATTTTCAATAAAAAGTTTAGAAATCATTATATAAGAACTTATTAAAATATTTTATTAAATTCAATGTTTAATACCATATAATTATTTAAATTAAAATGCATATATTTAGAAAAATAGTTTTGTACTTTTTATTTGTTTTTTATATTTTTAAATCACGGCATAATATTTTGGTTTTTTACAAGAGTCTTTTCAAAAGATAATTTTACATCTGGATGATGTGTTTGAATATGACTATGCAGGCCTCTAATAGAAATGCAGAAATATCTACATGTTGTACATTGAATCCGTTTTCCTTTCTGGAGGTCGATGTTTTCATTCGGATGAAATTTTCTTATATGGCGATATAATTTTTTTTTCTGTGAAATGTGTGTGTACGCAATCACAGTGTGTGCATAAAATTTTCACTGAATTATCTGCTATCATGCGACAAAAACAAACTTTTGCAAATCGCTCTTCTGTGCCCGTGACTTCATCTTTTAAATGCAGCAACCTGAAATAACTAGCGCCAAATCCAGAGCCAAGAGGTCCCCCCCCCCCCTTCCTATCACGATAGTCTCAAATTCTCAGAAACGCGAATCTCTCTCTCTATCTATCACCTCCGCTCTCTGACAACCCCTCCCTCCCACACAGAATCATACACAATCTTCTTTCTTTTCCCGTTTAAAGACGGGCAACAGAGAATTGAAATGATACTGACGACGGGAGAGGGGACTTTTTGCAGGGTGTGTTCTTAACTTTCCGACTATTCTAAATTTTACCAACTCTCTCAAACAGGGGCGTGCCTAGCGGGGGGGGGGGGTGTTGGGGGTGTAACACCCCCCCACTTATTTGGAAGAGTTGGTAAAATTTAGAATAGTCGGGAAGTTAAGAACACACCCTGCAAAAAGTCCTCTCTCCCGTCGTCAGTATCATTTCAATTCTCTGTTGTCCGTCTTTAAAGGGGAAAAGAAAGAACTTATCACGGAAGATTGCGTATGATTCTGTGTAGGAGGGAGGGGTTGTCAGCGAGCGGAGGTGATAGAGAGAGAGAGAATCGCGTTTCTGAGAATTTGTGACTTTCGTGAAAGGAAGGGTGTGTGTGTGGGGGGGGGGGGTTGTTGCAATCTCTATTGTAAGTTTTCCCATTTAGCATCTTTAATTGCTCCCTTCTGCTATGGACTGATTCTTAGAATTTGGTGACCTCTTGGCTCTGGATTTGGCGATAGTTATTTGAGGTTGCTGCATTTAAAAGATGAAGTCATGGACACAGAAGAAGAGCGATTTGCAAAAGTTTGTTTTTGTCGCATGATGGCGGATAATTCAGTGAAAATTTTATGCACACACTGTGATCGCGTACACACACATTTCAGAGAAAAAAATAAATTTATATCGCCATATAAAAAAATTTCATCCGAATGAAAACATCGTCCTCCAGAAAGGAAAAGGAAAACGGATTCAATGTACAATATGTAGATATCTCTGCATTTCTATTAGAGGCCTGCATAGTCATATTCAAACAGATCATCCAGATGTAAAATTATCTTTTGAAAAGGCTCCTGTATAGCCCTCCCCCCACCCAAAGCCGGTTTTATTCTTCAAATTGTCATAGACACTTGAATTTTGTAGACAGGTACATCTGGAATAGTAATCATGCTTAAAGTACGTGTTACTCTTTTTGTGAGTGGGTGGGGGCGACCATCTTTAAACCTCATTCGTTGAAAATTCCAAAATTAGAACATTTAAGCATCATCACTCTTCAGGTTGGTTCTGTGTCCAAAATTTTTAGTGTCTCTGACTATTTGAAGACTCAAAGAAAAATATTATTTTTTGCCGCAGGGGGGGGGGGGGGGGTAGACCATGTTCTCTTGAAATTTTCAATAAAAGAGTACTTTATCTTTCTTGAATCTTTCAAGAAAGGAATATTTTTGCATGATTATTATTTAGCTCTGCTTCCTCTTGAATTCAGTTCAAAACACTGACTTTGACAGTATTTTCTGAAAGCCTTTAACAAAAAAAAAAATATATATATATATATATATATATAATAATGGAAAACGTATTTCGATTACAAAGTTTCTATTACAAAGTTTAGCTCCTGCTGGTATAAAGATTATCCATATTTAGAATACAGCGACCAACTGGATGCGGCATTTTGTTTTGCTTGTTCACTTTGCTCTGATGGCCCGGGGACTGAAAACGCAGAAGAAGCTTGGATCCGTGTTGGTATTCGTGTATGACATAAGATGAAAGGCCGAGGGAAAAAACCGTAAAGGCAAGTTAATGGCTCATTTTACGAGCAATGCTCATAGAGCTGCAGTGTATAAATTAGATAATTTGGTCCAAAAAAGTAAGCACGTTGACAACTTCCTATCTAGTCAACGTAGAGAGGCAGCAGCTAACGCGGAGCAAATTTGTCTAAGGAACAGAGAGATTATTAATATACTTCTAGACTGCACCAGATATCTAAGTCGTCAAGCACTTGCATTATCGGGGACGAGAAAGTGACAGCGATAACTACATTCAGCTCATTAGATTAATGGCCAGGTGGATTCCAACTTAAAACAAGTTGGAAATTGCTCGTCAAACGGGGCAAATGAGGTGCGTTCGTACTATAACAAATTTTATAATTATTTTTTGCACCCCATATTGTACTGAATGTATAATTTTTTTGCACTTCATAAAGTACATAGTCTTTAACATCATTAAAATGCACTCCCAATAATTTTTTTCCCATTCCCCGTCCATTCACTTTTGACTGTCCCTGTAATTAAACTATACATCCGATTTTCCTAAAATTTGAAATGGCTCGACAAAATTTTGCAACAATTATATCTTTAAAATTTCAGACCATTCGGAAGGCTGTAACGTCATTAAAATGCACTTGCAATAATTTTTCCCATTGGCCGTAATGTAAAGAAAAACTTTTGACTGTCCCTGTAATTAAACTATACATCCGATTTTCATAAAATTTGAAATGGCTCGACAAAATTTTGCAACAATCTTATATTTCAAATTTCAGACCATTCGGTTGGGTAGTTTTTGCTCTGTTATATGCGGACAGACAGACGGACGGACTGAACGACGACTATAGGTGCTACGTATTTATATAATTACGAACGCACCTAAAAACTGGATTGATGATAATCATCTTCGCCCATACCATGCCAACTATCTTAGTAATAAGTCGCAAAACGACTTTATTGGGGTTCTTGGATCATTTGTCCGTGAAAAAATAGTTGCAAATGTCAAAAATTGTGGATTTTTTAGCGTTATGGCTGATAGCACACCCGATCTCTCTCATCTTGACCAGCTCTCAATTGTAATCCGATACGTGACCCCGAGGTTTCAGCCAGAAGAAAGGTTGTTAAAACTAAAAGATTATCTGGATAAAACAGGCGAAGGAATGGCTAAGCTCATTTCTGAAATTCTACAGTCAGTTGGAATATCGCTTTCCCAAGCTCGTGCACAGTCTTACGACACCACGTCATCTATGTCCGGTCGCATTTTAGGCTGTCAATCAAAACTTTCAGAAATAGCTGCTAGATCTATTTTATACATACCCTGCCTCGCGCATAAAGTAAATTTATGTGTTGAACATGCGTAAGAAGAAAGCAATATAATACAATTGTTCTACGACAGCATTCAGGATCTCTATAACTTCTTTTCACTGAGTACAAAGCGATTCGGCATACTGAGAGAGAAAATGGAAGTTCTTCAGAAGAGTATTACCTTGAAATCTTTGTCAAAGACAACATGGACTATGCGAGCGGATTCAGTCAGAGCTATTTTATCGTCCTATGACGCCCTCATCGATACTCTGCAAATTATTTCTGAAGACATGAAGGTTGACAAGGATGCTCGATCTGAGGCGGCAGGGTTAAGAAGCAAAATGATGTCATACGATTTCATTGTTTCTTTACTTGCAATGAAAACAATTATGTTTAAGACCAAGTTAACCAGGGCCTGATTATCACAGGGGCCATTTACACCTCACAGAAAAAAAATAACTTTTGCCATATATGTGAGCTAAACTATGGCAGGTTTCTTTACTAATGACAATAAAATGCAATGTAAATTTCGAAATTCAGAATAGAAAGGGTATTATATCAAACATGTTTCTTTCAGACCCTTAAATTTAGAATTTTACTAATTCTAAATAGTATATAATGCAGTAGATTTTACTTCCACATAATTTTTTAACGCTTTTTTAGATGTGTCTATAATCAGGGATGTAGTGGAGGGTATACGAAGGTATACGCAGTATACCCTCTGGATTTTTTTAAGGAACACCGTATACCCTCTGTTTCTCAAGAAAGCTATAGTATATATACACTTGGGTATACCCTCTGCCTTGAGCGTATACCCTGTGCTTAGAACGTATACCTTCTGTTTGTTTTACGACTACACCACTGTCTATAATGTATTCTTTTTTATATATATAAAGCTGTTTCTTGTGTTTATAAAGCAATTTTCTTGAGAAAGGGGGTCCCGACACAGCCTATGTGCCCCGGGTTCCACTTAGAGTTAATCAGGCCCTGAAGTTAACAACAGAGCAATTGCAACGTGAAGACATGAACATTTTAGAGGGAACCGACATAATGCAGAAAACTTACAAAAGCATTCAGAAACTCCGGAATGATGACGCGGCGGCAATAATGATCATCATTAAGGAAGCTGACAACATCTGCGAGACACATGGAATAAATCAAGATTATGAGTTCAATTTGCGGCACAGACGACGGAGGCCTCCATCGAAGATCGACGAAAATCCTGAAACTGCAGTTCTATTTATACGAGAGAATTATTTTAAAGCAGAAATTTTGAGGGTGGTAGATCGGCTTACAACTGCATTTGGAGACATTCATAAGTTGGTATTTGAGAAAGTTAAACCATTGGCCTGTCTCCTTCCATCTAGGATCAAGTATAGCTCTACCGAGGACATTTCTAAACTATATCAATTATTCCCTGATGATCTCAAAGATTTAGATAACTTGGAATGTGAAATTGATCTCCGGTCCTCAGAAATAGCTAGTTCTGAATCGGATACAATTGGCGCAGCAGTGCAAAAACTTGTGGGGAAGGCTCATTTGTATCCTAACCTTTCTGCATACAAGTTGGCCTTAATTATTCCAGTAACTGTTGCAAGTAATGAAAGAAGTTTCAGCAGGTTAAAGTTAGTAAAAAATTACTTGCGTACCACCATGTCGGAAGAGCGACTGGACGAACTAATGCTATTAACCTGTGAAACAGACATAACTGACATGTTGGATTTAGACAGTGTAACTGGAAAATGGGCTATTCTGAAAGATAGGCGGGTGATAATTTAAAAATGTAGAAGGATAATTTTTAGTCTCTTATTCTAATATATATCTTATTTTTAGCAAGCAAGATTTGTCTTTTTTATGTATTTTAAAATTTATACACTTACATTACACAACAGCATGCGGTTTTATTTATAGAAACATAAATTTCGAAGTACTTCAACATTCTTAGCAGAATCCTAATTAATAACAGGATTCTCAACTCTACTTATATAGTAAAATAATTTAAAAAAATTTACACATACTGAATAACAGCATTTAATTTCGACTGTGGTTAAGGAGAATGCAGGTGAACACTTAAGACTTTTAGTGATTTTTATAAATTCACAGTATTGTAGAACAGTTGACTCCGTCGCTGAGGGGGGGGGGGGGGGCTATCACAAAGCCTTTCTCACCCCCGATCTTGCAGTCGGCAAAATTCAGTTCACACCCCCCCACTAAAACAGCCTTCGGCACGCCCCTGCTCTCAAATAAGTGTGGGGGGGGCGTGTTACACCCCCAACACACCCCCGCTAGGCACGCCCCTGCCCTCCCGTCCTTTAATCGTACATCAAAATTCTATATATCTTATTTGTTTCTGAATTTCTAGCTACTTTTCCCCTAAAACAATAAAAAATTTAAATTAAAACAAAATATTTTGGCGGTATTTTATCAAAATTGGTGGGGGGTGTTGCGTGGGGGGATTGAGGAAAAAAAACATAAAGTAAGCTTTATAGGGAAAGTTCGGAGAGGAGACCAGAGAGCGAACGTAAACGATGTGAGTAGTTAAGCGGAACTGCGCAATTTGGTGCACGCAGCACCGTGGCGCATGTTCCGAAGCAGCCCGCTCCCCATTAATCCCATCTCATAATGTCATATAGCTTATTTGTTGCAAATTTTGTCTACTTTCTGAATTTCTAGATACTTTCCCCCTAAAATAATAAAAAAAATTTAATTTTTTAATAAAAACCTATTTTTGGGGCATTTTATCAAAATGGGGGGGGGGGGGGGGGAGGGGTTGCCAGGGAAAATTTTGGTGGAAAGTTAAAAATTCGGATTCAGTGACCCCAAAAACATAAGCCTTTTTCGAGAACTACCATGAATTTTGCTAGGTAGACCCCCCTCCTATACGGTCTCTATATGAGAACGCTTGAATTTGAATTTTTCCTCTTGAGACATTGAGCACCGAAAAGTCACCTGGTTTGGTTGTAATTTGATTTGGCATGGAAGTCGATTCATTTTTGTTAATTAATTCTGTTTTTCTTTGCATGCCTTGATAACTAAAGTTTTCGATAACCTTTATTTTTTTCTAAATTCAATATGCCCATTTTTTTCTATTATTTTCTCTTGAAAGCCTTGTGATATTCTAAAATTATCTCCAGAATCCAGATCAGACCCCACAGAGACACAAATAAACCTTAATTTGACGTTTTCAAAGGTTTGCATACAGGAGCCAATCGGAAAATTCAACATTTAAAAATTAACCAATCAACTCGTTTCCCGCTGGGACGCTGTAAGCGTCTGGAGTTCGTTGATATCGTGAAGACTGGAATTTGATTTGTGAGTAAATAAAACATTTTATATAAATATTTTGATTTTCTTTAAACAAATTTTTGACCAATTTCTGCTTTTAATCCAAGTGTTGTGGTATAGCGATCACAATTTCCATTTCTCCTGTCATCAATTTATAACATTTTCGTTAATTTGCCGACTCTTATATTTATCAAAATGGTGTAATGTTATTAAAAGTTGTTCTTGAATTGTGTAAATAATTATAACTTATACTGTTCTGAACGCGCTTTAGACAGTTTTTTAAGTAGTATTTTAAAAAATATGCTGTGCACTCTTCTATCTTATTTATGATTTGTCGCTTATATGGTTTGATTTTAAGATGGATTCCACCATTCAAACGTAGCGCGGATTCGATACCGATCGTTTGTTTACATTAAATGTGAAATGTTTGCTCTCTTTATTCCTCTATTTTAGACATCATAAGACTTATTTATTTTTACGGAAATAAATAATAAGGTTGCTACATTTGATTTAAAACTCTAAATGATAAATTTTAATCCATCACTAGCGGGTTGCATCTAGTTAGCAAGCGCGGGAGTTTCGGAAATGTGTATGTGAATATTTGAATCGTACTATCAATCATTTAGTTGAGCACATGCAACATGTATGGAATTTGAAATGATATTATAATGCAGTTGTTTGCATTTTAAAAAATCTATTGCATGATTGTTTTGGTAATTTAAGTAAGTATTAATCGAACCGTGGATGAATTTTTTATCGTTTAATTTATAAAATGCCTCGAATGCATTGTTATATAATTTAAAAATAAAATCATTAAATTTAATCTAATTAATGGGTTTATACTCTAATGATATTATGAAAATAGTGGAGTAACATGTAACAGAAAATAATGTCAATGGCTCATATGAAGCAGATTTCAAATTGGTTTCTTGGTAAAAAAGAGTAATGTAGATATCTTTAATAAATTAACGTAAAATTTATTGGTGTGCCATTTCACCTCATTTATATGATTATGTAAGGGATTATCGTAACCATCTTTTGCATGAAAGAAAATTGAAATAATGTATACATTGGTACTCACTAAAAATTTTGAAACAGAAATCTTGTAGAGAAATGCACTTGAGTGATGTATTATATGTTTTCAGTCATGCATAATGTATTATATACTACCCATTATAAAGAATTACTAGAATGCTAGTTATTAATTTTAATCAATAAAAATTAATTCTTAATATTAGGCATGCAGTTAATAATTTTATTAAATGTAACTATTAGCAGTATTTTAATGTAAATATAGGAATAATTATTGCAAAATTAGGCACAGATGTTATATACGCACCACGGTGTGATTTTTTTTCTGATGCCAATTTGGCAAAAACCTTGTTTTCGAATACCACTTATACATATATATTTTTAAAAAGGAAATAACAATAAATAAAAAAAAGTTTCATTAATAACTATAGAACAAAACAATTTATATAATTTTTAAAAAGTAAATAAACAGTTTATTAATGAGTAAACAACACTGTCTGGGTTACCATTACCATATCAAGCAAAGTAACGACACTTTGATGCCAGTTAAGTACCCCGGTTCGTATATGACATTGGCGTCTGAAAAAAATCACGCCAACGTAGTGCGTATATGAAATCTGTGCCCAAAATGATATTTTTTCAATGAAATTTACAGCAAATTAAATTTTTTTTTTGTCGGGTGAGATAAATATATTTTTTAGTATTTTCAATCAACTACTTAATGATGTTATGTAAATAAAATATTTTCTTGTTACATATGTGTATTTTTAGCATTTTAATAAACATTTCAATGGGTTATGTTAAAATGCAAAACATTTCAAAATTATTGCATTATGCTTTGAAGACACAGTTTAATCTTTTGCCAAATATCCTACTGTCTTATTGGTTTTACTTTAAACTTTTAAATCATGTTGGAAATACTGGTAAAATTCTGTATAACAAATTATTTTATACATTTCTTTATTTAACAAATCTTTTTGTATGTTATACTTAAGCAAACTTCTTTATTAGGCCCCGTTATGTTATTTGTTTTGGGCAATAATTAAAGTGTTGTCAAACTGAGGTATTAATTTTTTTTAAAACTTTTTAATGCAATTTCTTTAATGGTGGCAATGGCAATTTTAAAGTACTACTCCATTTCTGTAGAAAGTAAAGCGAAAATAGTTGGAAAATAATAGATTACCATATCTTTTTGTTGTCATTTTCTCATAAAGGCTGGAAAAAAAAAACTGTAATTAAAATAAATGTTATTTTGAAAAAAAAAATAATAAATAAATGAATGATTTCTGATAAAACATGAAGCTATTATTATAAACTATAGGGTAGATGCACCAGTTTTGGCCACATTGGATCAATTTGTCCAATATTTAGCCTGTGAATTCATGCTAACAAATAATATGCATTCTTACACTTTAAGCAAACTCTCTTTTATCATTTACAATATCATTTGTTTATTTTTTGCTAAAATGTGACTTGCAAAAAAAATAAATGTGTGAAACTGCAGTGTGTGCTTACATGTATTAAGATTTTTGCTTAGCTGGCAAGTTTTCAGAATCTTTCAACATTAGGCACTTATAGGGTTCTATTTGTTCTGAAACAAATTTCTATTTGGTTTTATGAGGTAAGCTTTCTCTCTACTGCAATTTTACATTTAAATTACTTATTTTAACAGTTTAATGGGGGGGTGGCCAAAACTGGTGTATTAAATTTGCTATATGTACCAGTTATGGCCATGGGGGTGGCCAAAAAGGGTACAACATATGTTCCACTTTTGGCCACATGATTCATTATCATTATAGAGGGAATTTTAGCCATTTAATAAATTTAAGGACATCTGGATAAATCAAAATCAATTTAGTTTTGTTTTATATAGTAATGGCTTCAATAATAATAATAAAAAAAAGCAAGGCTAATGACAGTTCTATAAAAGAGATTTGTTATTCTCTGTCCAATAGATAATTCACTTTAGAAAGGACATTGTGCTAGTCACTAAAGAAAATATAGTATTGTGTTTATTTTTGATAAAGCAAAAGGGGAGGTGATATGTAATTTTTATGTATGATAAATAAACTAAAACATAAATTTTGAAAGATTTTACAACTTATAAATTAAAACGTTCAATAAAATTATAGCATGATTTAATTGCTTGTATTTTTCCTAAAGAAATGAAGACGTTCCATAATTTTTGCAATATTTCAGGCACACGGATTTAGAAATACTAAATATTGTGAAAATCTTTACTAGAGAATCTAAATACAACTAAGAATGTATTTCACATTATTTAAAAAGAAGAGGATTCATTTTAACACGTTTAAAAGAGATTCTGTGCTCTTAAAAAATGGCCTAGAGAGGAACACTGCTCTAAGATAAGAAGTAAAATTAAGGCCATTCAAAATGTAATGCCAGCACTACAAGCTAGCAAAGTTTTGGAGTAACCCGTTCTTGCCTTACATCAGAAGTTTGTAGGACGGACACCACTTTCCTCTAATAATGTTGAATCTCAAGTAGTAGATCTAGGTACTATACCTAAGGAAGACCTAAGTTGTCAATGGTGATTATACTAGAGAGGAGTGTAAGTCCGCGACAATAAATAGTTCTGTACTGAATATGAAAGAAATGGAATATTAAATCTCTTTTTTTTTTTCATTTTCACAGGAAAAATGATTGACTCATTAATCGAAATCGATTGAGCTTAGCATATATTCATTTTTATGATAAATATCTAATAATAATCAAGGAAATGTATTTATTCGCAAGAAAGGTTCTTGGCGAGTACTTGGCGCGGTGCTCGCAAATAACTAGGAACCTTAGACCCCCCAACAGAGCTGTGCGGGGTGATGGTCAATAGGTATTGCCTCTTCTTCTTATCGTAGATTTTTGATGTCCAATCAAAAGTTTCTTTTTTTAAGCTATTACTTTTAGAGAAAAATGTTCGGTGGATTCGAATTTTTCGGAAAATTTCACCCCAAGTACATACCCAACATATGGATGAAACATTTAAAATAACAAAGAA
Source organism: Maratus speciosus (assembly GCA_963932465.1). Taxonomy (NCBI): domain Eukaryota; kingdom Metazoa; phylum Arthropoda; class Arachnida; order Araneae; family Salticidae; genus Maratus; species Maratus speciosus. The sequence continues at coordinate 12,993 of CAWVRF010001489.1, read as the reverse complement.
AATTTTCTTTTTCAAATTAAAACGTATAAAAGAAGCTCTTTATTGTAAGGCTGTTCTCAAAAAAATTATCTTTCCCCGCTCAAGAACCGGAAACTTTATATTTTAAGGCTCTTTTTTAAATGTAAAAACAGGATACTTGCAGGCATGATATTTGAAGGGATTTGAAATCTAACAGTTTTTCTTAGTTTCCGGTAATTACAAGCAATTGTTGTCTAAGAATGGATTTTTATTTATTTATCTAATTTACTGGACAATCGCGTTGGATAGAAAATTTTGGTGGATTAGACAATTTCACCTCAAATAAATATGAAGCATATGGAAAGAATGTGTAAAATAACAAGAATTTTCCTTTTGTGTGAATTAAAACGAACCTCTTTTAATGCGGACAGAAGTTTAAACTATTCTTATTTTACTTAGAATTGATCAGAAGTTAAATTAATTTGTCTTTTAAACAATGATATAAATTCAATATTTTAACAGTATTTTAGACACAAAAACAAGAAAAAATTCACCAGTTATTCATAATGCATACTATATTTTTATACATAAATGTAAGTTAATTTGATTGTAAGTTAAATTATAATTTAATTTGACATAAATCAATTAACTGGAAACGAAATTGCAAAATATCTAAATACATTGGATTAGTTTAAAACAATTTCTTCAATGCTACTAAAAATGTGCATTTGTTTGTAAACATTGTGAGAAAAAAAATTGTGAGTAAAGTGTTGTACAAACATTGTGAGATGGTGTGTATGTGTGTTTCCTTCTATTTTAATAGATAAATTTGAAGAAAGTGATATTATAATTTTTAGGATGAAATTTATATTGAATATGAAATTGGAATAAAATTTGTAAGGATATAATTAGATTATTTTCAAATTTTTCTTTTGTTTTAAACATAAAAATTGAATGCTAAATAATAAGAATTTTATCTTTATTTAAAATGTTAACATATATATCAATAACATTTTTATTCAGCTTCATAATAAAACACTGCACAGCTTTTGAATTTTAGCATTCATTACTATGAGTTTATTACACCGGTAGATTTATTTATTGTTATTATTGTAATGAAAGCTTTCAAATCTGGGACTAAATAATAATTGATTTAGAAAAGAAAAGCTAAAAATATTAATTCCTGTTTTCTTTTATGATTTCTCGAAGAAGATTTCTATTACAAACAAATCAGCGAAGACCATTTATTTTTTTTATAAAAGTAAGGGGGAAAACAATTTTTATTATTTTATACACGTTTCATGTGATTTACAATAAATTCTATATTGAATGTATTAAAAAAAAAACTGTTTAAATTAATATGATATAGCTTCTTGCTAGCTAATTTTATATGATATGATTTTTGTTCGCGCACTTTTAAAATAAAATTTCCTGTCCTTTTTTTTCTGGTTGGGTGGGAGGGTGTCTGAACTAAAACACAAATTTTCTCTTATAAATTAGTTCTTTCTGAATATTTTTGTACATTAAATCATCGTTAATTTTATATCTTCGCGAAAAAACGCTGAAAATAGCATTATAAATGACTAAAACTTCAAAAATTGCAGGATAAAAAAATTTCTATATTGGAAAAAAATAGGATTCCAGGGGTCGATGCAAGTTTTTATTCTTGGGGCCCATTTTGGGAAAAGTAAAAGTTATTTTTGTGAATTTTATAATATTTTTGTGAAAAATACCATTTTGTAATGAAAGCTGAAATCCAGTTACTCAAATTCATTCGAACCAAGAATTTATTAACAAAAACTTCTTTAAATCCCCTTGTTAAAGTTTTTGCTTTTCGTGACCTGGTTTTATTTACAAATTACATATTTTAAAACAGTTTTTATGAAAAAGATTGTTACGAAAGGGGCCTGGCCTATTTTATTAAAAGGAATTTTGTGAAGTGGCCTGTTTTATTAAATTCATTTTTGTGAAGAGGCCCATTTTATTAAATTCATTTTTGTGAAGAGGCCCAGTTTATTAAATTTATTTTTGTGAAGGGGCCCATTTTATTAAATTTATTTTTGTGAAGGGGCCCATTTTATCAAATAGATTTTTGTGAAGTGTCCCTAAATTGGCCCCAAATTTTGCCTGGATCGACCCCTACGTTCAATTTGCGAATGTTGAGAAATCGTCGCGCAACCCCCCCCCAAAAAAAAAACAAAAAAAACCACAAAAATTGCTGTACGCGAATTCCAAATAAACTTCATTGAAAAAAGGATAAAATTTATTGTATTGGACTAAAAGTTAACAATTGGATGTATTTTTAATAATGTAGAAAATCGCCGCGGAAAACAAAAACAAAAAAGAAACATTAAATCACATAAGAATCGCTAAAAATTCTGAAATCACAGATGACAAAATTTAGTACATTAGGCTAAAACAATGGAACCGAAATTCTTTTAGGAATACGGAACAATCTGCGTGGAACATGAAAAAACAAAAGAATTGGTAACATGAACTCGCTCAAATTTATTCCCCCAAACAGAGTTTCCCCCAGGTTTAAAAAAGGGCAGGGTGCTGCTTCACTTTTGGAATCCAAAAGGGCACTTTTGGATTCCAAAGGGATTTTTAAGGACATTTCTTGAAATTTTTAAAGGCATTCGTTTGATTTTTAAAACTACTTTTTAATATTTAAGAGCAAGAATCTGAGAGAGTGTCACACCTGTGATTCATGACATCTCAGATTTTCTCCAAAAAATTACCAGTTGTTACTTACCTTGTTAAAAGACAAAATCTAGAATTTTTTTTTCCAAAGTTGAGTTGTTTATTTTTTATGGGCCCCCAAAGGTCACCATGCGGTGCAAAAAATTGAGCGTTTTTTAAAGACATTAAAATTGCTATGACCCACAATTCTTTGCGCTAACAACTTGCCACAAAATTCTTGTTATGTATGGGATGTAGGGGGGTTCAACTTTATATAATAGATGAGAAGTCTGTGGCAGCTTGTTGCCGCAAGGTCACTGAAGGTCACAAACTTACGCATTTTCTCTGTTTTTTACCATTTTTAAGGCCCAATAGCAGCTTGCGCGTTGAAGTTGCCATGGCAAAAGAGGTGTAATTTGAAAGACATGTATTAGCACTTTTTAAAAACGTACATATAATTGAGGCAAGTTGGATGCGCTTTTAGTAACAGAGCGCCAAAATGTGAAAAATGTCATATTTGACCGATATTCAAACTGTCATAATTTCCTGCGGCAATGACATTTTGAAATAATTCTTTTGCCATTCTTTTATTCTATTATTGCTCTTTATGAAAAAATAAATTCCATTGAGGCATGTACCTTTAAAAAAAAAAAATGATTTTTTTAAACATACTCCATTTCGGTAGTCAGGACTTTTTTGCTTTTCAGAACAACTCGTCCGAATAACAATTTTTTAGCATTTACCTGGCTATATAAATTGATATATTTTAATATATTGTGACACATATATGATATTGATGTTATTTATTTAATTTGACAATCAAAATTCTTGGCATTTATAATCTATAATGATAATACAAGTATATTCAGCTAACATTATCAATATTTTTTACAAAAAAAACCCCCCTCAAACACATAATTGTTCCTTATAAGACTCTTGAATGTCTTTTAAGCAGGGAACTGTAAAAGGATCAGCGCCAGACAATTGTATAGGGCCAAAGAAGATGGTGCTTCGATGTACAGTATCAATATCGTCACGTATTGGCCATTTAAATTCTTGAGCACCTCTCTGGTGAAGAAATTTCATTTTAAATAAATCACTCCCACAGTCTTCTAGAAGTTTTCCTATGTAAAATCTTTTGTCAAACATGACTGCATAAAATGAATGGGGATGTAATTCATTTTCCTTTTCTGCAAAAAGTTTCATCTCTTTCCTAATATTTTCTCTCTCTGTAAGCTGAAAATAAGAAAATTTATATTTTTTCAATAATTAAAAAAAAGTGTGTAAATTTGAAAACAAAAATAAAAAAAGATTCATAAATTTTATCATTTAAAACATACCTCATTGTCTTCAATTGTAGCATATAAAGATTCGTCGTCTTCTTCATTTGCATCATCTTTATCTGCATCAAAATTTTTAGTTTTTCCTTTCATTCTGCTGAAATAAGACATCCCTTGTTCCTGTGTCAAATATTCTTCTGGGCAAAAATTTTTCTTTCCGTCTGCTGTTAGACCTCTCATCATCTTCACAACATTATGCGCAGTTAATTTATTACCCGTTTTATCTCCTTTATAAAAGCACTCTTCGAGAAATTGTTTTTGATTTTGACTTAGACGTGTGACTTTTCTTTTAGGTTTTAATGCCCATCCTTCTTGTGATATAAGATATGAATACATTTGATTGCTACTAAAAGCAGTAACAGTTTCAAAGGAGTTGGTAATAAGATAATCTGTTTTTTTTGTTATGGTCTCCATCCTTTTTGCAAACATATTTTTAGCTTTGTCCATCCCTGAGATTAATTTTGGAATTGTGTGTTCTCCTCTTGCTATATGCAGCGACAATTCATCAGCAGTTTCAAATGTAGAAGTACAATTGTCTTCAGGACAAAACAGAAAGCTTACAAACTTTCGGCTAAGAGATATTGACTTTTTATTTGAATGTTTTTCTATTGTTTGTTTTGAACTGAATGGGCGTATTATTTGAAAGTTGCAGTTGAATTCTAAGTTGCTGTATGGAATTTTTTTTCCTGTACCAATTTCAAAATATTTCCAAAATATCATCTCATTATCTTCAAACTTTACAGAATGGTATGACTGGATATCTGGTATCTTAACACTTTCAACATAACATTGATCTTTATTAATGTCAATAATCGAAACCTTGGCATTCTTCATACGCCCCTTAAAAATAAGTGCATCATACACATCTTGTGCTGATGCAACATCATGCCCCTCGCATAAATATGTCCTGATAAACATCTTTGCAATAGCACTCTCGCGATCAGCCTGATCCTTTCCTCTCTGTGGTTCATTATAATCATGTCGAAGGTTTTACTCCCAGTTGCTTTGCCATAAGGTAGCGGCTTTCGGCACATACATTGCCAGAATAACAACCTGCATTGTCAGTTTTCACATGCAGTTTTTTTATGTGAGGAAAATCTAGTTTAAATTGCTCTAAGGTATGTTTTGACACACATAATGTAGATAGGGCGTCTTGATCGCAATTTTCAAGAACTGTAAAGTAAGTTATTTTTTCAACTGTTTCATTAAATTTTGGGACAAATACATCAACATGCATTGATATACCCCTTTTTCCTAAATAATCCTGCTGTTTTTCACGGTAGTTCTGAGATAAAATTTTTTGTGACCAGTCTTGCAGCCAAAATGCCGTCTCTTCATCAGTTTGTTCTAGTGCTGCTGTCTTCGCTTTTTCTTGTTGGACCCCTCTCATAATATGCCTCATGTACTCCATAACATTTTTACTTGCCATGTTGAAATCGTAGTCGATTTCATCCTTAATAGCACAATGCTTCATGTTTTTTACTTTACTTCCAATTTCATCGAGAGATGACAAAAGTGAGTGACACTGAGCACAAATGATGTGATGTTCATGATCACATTTGACTGTCAAGTTTTCATCAACTGGTGAACTTAAAGAAAATTGAGCACAGTGACTGGCATAGACACTGCTTGTTTTACAGTGCAGTTTATATGTTGTTTTCAAGTACCTCTTTCCTAAATCTAAGTTTTCTATAAGACGTGTTTCTTCTGTTTTCGCAAGGTCAAGTTTTGCCACAATGTCGCAAAGACTTGAAAATCCACTGAGTCCATCAGCTGTGGTATTATCTAACCCACTGAGAAATTTACGTTGACTTGGGTTAAAAGAGTTAAGTAAACGAATCAGTGAAGAGCTACTTAAATTTTCAAACTCAATACTCTTGCAGAATTCCATATAATCAACTACTATATGTGTTTTTAATGCTATGAGTACCGCATGTGGGGTAACATGTTTTAATCCACAATCATATTTTAAAGTTGTTGTTCCATAAGCAACGTCTTGTAGAGAATCTGTTGTAAACAAAAAATCTAAAAAATGATCAACCTTACTCATGTCGAGACGGTTTCTACTAATTTTGTCTACAGGAGGCATATTGCCAGGGCCAAATTGTGCTCTCAATTCTCTTGCTCTCCTTACCATTCTCTGTGAGCATTGGAATTTCTCTATAACTTCTAATTTTGTGTATTTTTGAGGATCCAATAAAGACAATAAAGCTAGCTTCATCTTTTGAGATGGAGTGCTTTTAAAGGCTGCTACTATCTCTTTTAGACATTCATCTTCAGCTTCTGTCTCGCTGCAGCTGCTACTGTCTGAAACAACCTTTCGAAATTCATGTTCTTGCTCTGGGGCCATTTTCTTGGTTAACGTTGCTTTAAAATTATTGGTAACTTCAGAGTATTTTCGTTTCATATAGCGAATGGTACTTGCAGAAAGTTCTGAAACAGGAGATTTCAATTGAAATTTAACAGGGCTTACACCTGCTGTTGATGATTTTATAAATGAATTTATCTCTGTCTTATCAGTTTCCACTAACAGAGAATTAGGAACTTCATATGTTGGATCGCTGGAAGTGATGTCGGCTATCTCAACTTCATCGTTCATTTGATGTAAATTTTTTGAAAGAAAATAATCTCTATGCTTTGGGCAAACAGTTCCTCCAATTGGGAAGTTTACAGAAGAATTATATTTACATATTAATTCATATGTTGCCCAACTTGCAGTCCTAAGACCTTTTTCTTTTCTTTTCCTGTTTTCCTTGTGATAAGGGTGTAAACATACAGTTGGAACATTCCAATAAGTACCAAAATCAAAACGATGCTTTGCACAAAGTTTAAATCCTTCAGGTAAAACTTTACCACTTCTGCTAGATATTAGTTCTTTTTCAGACACACTTCTATCAGGTGCTTTAACATTTATTCTTTCTAGATAATTTCTTACATCTGCTGCCAAGTCTTGTTCTGAAAACAACCCATCTTTATGACTTTTGCCATGTCTTCCACAGTTCAATAGCTCATTATAAAAAAAACAATCTTTATAAGAATCCGAATTAAGTTCTTCCATGTTTTGTAAAAGTTTTTTTAACTAATAATATATAAACATAAGTATGAAAAGATCCAAATTAAAAATTCACAACTCTATATTTTTTAAATGAATGAGCAAAAGTAATTCTTATTCAACAGAAATATTGTTCTGATATTCCAGGATAGCCAACCATGTGATAACAGTAATGAAAACAAGGGAAGAGTTGAGTTGGGGTTTTTTTTCTGTGCAATTTTATGCTACTAAAATTATTGTTGCAAATGTAAAATATTTTATCAATAATACTTTTAAAAAAATACCCTTTATAAACAAGAAAATAATTTTATTTTTTAATGGATGAAAATAAAGAATTCTGATTGCACAGAAATATCGTTCTCATGGTTCTAGAATATTCTACCAAGTAGTACTAGTAATACAAACAATAGAAGAGTTTGTTTTTCAGAATTTTGTGTTGCTGAAATAATGTGATTATAAACTTAAAATATTTTATCAATGATTTTTTTTTTTAAATATTTTGCAAAAAATAATCTTATCATCAGTTACCTTTTTTTTTTTTTAATGAAGGAGCATTATAAATTGGGATGGTTGGAATGTTTTGCTTTGAATAATTTTATGTTCTGAAATTAATATGATTTAAAATTAAAAATACTTCATCAATAACGATTTTAAAATGTACCTTATTTAAAAAAAAGACTATATCTGTGCATTTTATTCAGTTATAATTGTGTACAAGTTTCAGGTGATTTTTTAACAACTGTTAAAAATTAAACAAAATATTTATTCTAAAATATGTATAAAAGTATAAAACATTGTAAACATTTTGCTTTTAGTCTATTAAATGTGAAAAATTATAATAAATTTTTAAACAGTAATGGAAAAATCATATATGCATTTCACAGGTATATACCAAATAGAGAACATGTCAGTGATTTTTTTGAGATTTTAAAACTAAATAATTGTTCTCAATAAACATAAACGTAACAATATATAAAATATATCAATTCATATAGCCAAGTAAATGTTAAAAAATTGTTATTCGGACGAGTTGTTCTGAAAAGCAAAAAAGTCCTGACTACCAAAATGGAGTATGTTTAAAAAAATCATTTTTTTTTTTTTTAAAGTACATGCCTCAATGGAATTTATTTTTTCATAAAGAGCAATAATAGAATAAAAGAATGGCAAAAGAATTATTTCAAAATGTCATTGCCGCGGGAAATTATGACAGTTTGAATATCGGTCAAATATGACATTTTTCACATTTTGGCGCTCTGTTACTAAAAGCGCATCCAACTTGCCTCAATTATATGTACATTTTTAAAAAGTGCTAATACATGTCTTTCAAATGACACCTCTTTTGCCATGGCAACTTCAACGCGCAAGCTGCTATTGGGCCTTAAAAATGGTAAAAAACAGAGAAAATGCGTAAGTTTGTGACCTTCAGTGACCTTGCGGCAACAAGCTGCCACAGACTTCTCATCTATTATATAAAGTTGAACCCTCCTACATCCCATACATAACAAGAATTTTGTGGCAAGTTGTTAGCGCAAAGAATTGTAGGTCATAGCAATTTTAATGTCTTTAAAAAACGCTCAATTTTTTGCACCGCATGGTGACCTTTGGGGGCCCATAAAAAATAAACAACTCAACTTTGGAAAAAAAAATTCTAGATTTTGTCTTTTAACAAGGTAAGTAACAACTGGTAATTTTTTGGAGAAAATCTGAGATGGCATGAATCACCCCATAATGCTAGGTGTGACACTTTCTCAGATTCTTGCTCTTAATAGACAGAACACTATTTTAAAGACAGCAATGAGTTAATTTTTACTATGCAAGTAATTTTCTTAATAAACAAAGGAGTAAAGGCACTTTTTTCAGGTGGGGGGGAACAAGGAAGCTAATTTTTTAAATGAGGGGCAAGAGGGTGCTATTTTGTAAACCCAAGGGCAGGCAGGGTGCAGCGCCCTCCTGAAACTGTCTGGGGGAAACTCTGCCCAAACAACATAAACAGCCAAATCCGGCGATCCTACAACGCCAAAGTTAGTAAAAAGGCTGGCGTAGCATAGTACCCATTGACTAGTTAAATGTGCCCCAACTGTAGGAATTGGAAGTTAAAAATCAATTAGAAAAGTGGATCTTAGATATTGTCAGAATACTATTTCCTATAAAAATGGAACAACTTTTAAGATTCTGTCCAGAAAATTGTAGCCGGTAAGATAGAAACTCCATTTCAAGATGGAAGACCAGGCATGAAATGGTATGATTCGCTTCTGAAATCACACCCTAAAATAACTTGCAAAGAAGCAGGGTACATAAATAAGGCATAAGCTAATATAAATCAAGAGATAATTTCAAGAAGTATAACTTTTTGATGAAAATCAAACCAAAATCAGAAAATGCTTTCAAGAAATAGTATAACACTTTGATGAAGATTGTTCTAAACAAGCCACAATCCATGAATAATTATAAAACTGATTAAATAGTTAATCTTTATGTCTTATAGGCACTGTTGTCCCATTTATTAATCAAATTTAAATATATTTTTTTGTTTTTTAATTGGAACTTTCAGTTAAAATTAGGGATTGACCGAATACCGAATAGTCGATTCGGTATTCGGTGATTCGGCATGTAAACCGAATACTTCGGCCGAATACTTTGAAGTATTCGGCCGAATAATTGCAGATAAGTATTTTCTTAGAAATAGAAGAATTCTCTTTTACTTAGAAGTAGAATAGGCTAAATGATGAGTTTCAATATTATGTGCATGAGTTCAAAGTTCAGCTGCACTACCAAAAACAAGTCAAAGGCCATTTTTAATTACAAAAAAACTTTTTTTTTCTTTCCTAAAATAGTCTATATAGGGGTGAAATCAGAACAACTGTCTACGATATAGGAAAAAAAAAGTAAGGAATATGGGCATCTTTCCATTACCATTTAATTTTAATTATTTCTACATTAGTTTTTTCAATTTAAATTTATTTAATGCATATTCTCTTTAATATACACCTCAAATAAGTATATCAGAGTTCATCTCTGTATATCTAAGGTTTATATTAAAGAAAATACATGCATCAAATAAGTATACTCCTATGCCTATCCTATAGCTTTTATAACCATTAAAATTAAAATCGCTCAAATTTATCTTCATCACCACAGTGATAAATATTAATCAAAATATAAATATGTATCAATAATTTCTCAGAAAATAGTTAAATGTACAAATTGATATAATACCTTTTGTATTTGAGAACATTCCAATTCAATATGTATATAATTAGACAATCAGTAAATCAGCTTAATGACAACATTGTTTCTTTTTATTTGAATGAACTTATGTTTTTCTGAGAATCCTTATCCTTAATAATAGCCTGTATAGTTTAATACTTTCATTGGGTTAATTTGGATATTGACTAGTGATAAAATAATAAAAAATAAGTGATGAGTTAATGAATTTGTGAGTTGAAAGAAGTCATTAAATTTTTTTGTGTAATTAGATTTAAGAATAAAAATGTAACTGAATTAAATTATTAAGAATTTAATTTTAATTTAAGTTTATTAAAAAAGCTAATATATGCAAAAATTTTTATTAAAAATTTTTAAGTATTCGGTTGCCGAATACCGAATATTCGGTGTACACTTTGACCGAAGCTTCGGTATTCGGCAAAATTGCTGATTCGGTCAATCCCTAGTTAAAATCAAAATAAGTATATTTTACTTGATGTTTTTATCAATTCATAAAGAAATTTGCAAAATTCTCTTAATACAGCAAACAAATATATGTGTGGTAAAATAGATGTTGCATAAAAATGCTTTATTTTTACTTATTATCAATTAAAACGTTTGTTAAACTACATGATATTGGAGTGGCCAAAACTGGTGCATAGAGATGGCCAAAACTGGTGTAGGGGTGGCCAAAACTGGTACAAATTGGAATAAATTACTTAATGAGTTATTACTCACAATCTAAAATATTCTGTAGAAAATCATTATAGCTAACAGAAAGACAATTAAATTTACTAAAGAATGATGTTATTATGATTTAATATGCTTAAATCGGTCAAGAACTGTAAAATTTCTATTTTGAATTTTCTCTAAAAGTGGCCAAAACTGGTGCATCTACCCTATATTAAATTTTAAGTAGGGTATCCATATTAATGTTACAAATAAATGAAGCAGGGACCGCGACCACGGTAAGAAATTAAGACTTATGGAATCATTCCTAATTGGAAAGTAATTTATAGAAAGCAATGATTCAGTGTTTACATTGCATTTATAGACATATATAGTTTTTCTGATGACTGTTTTTATACCCATTCCACCCCATAGTGTAGGGTGGAATGGGTAACCAAGTTCAAAAGGCATTCAAAGCAACCAATAACCCAAATTTCAGTGAATTATATATACATCAAATTATTTATTGACAATTATATAGGCCAATTTTTTTCTCATTAAATAGAATACATAATGTCCCTGATTATTAAGTGTTGGTTGGCTAAGCTTTCTGAAAGTTGTTTACTGTTTGTCATCTTTGTTAGGAAAGGTATAGAAGTTTCCTATTGATGATTTATGCAGGAATTTTTCAATGTAAGTAAGAGAATCTGATGTTTCAATCACTTGGGCACAGGGTTCGTTGATATATATCAATGGATATATATCTTGATATGTATCCCATATTTATTTTTAAAATATCAAGATTTTTGATATTTTCAAATTCTTTACATTTATTTTCAAAATATCAAGATGTTTGTATATTGATATTTATTTTCAAAATATCACTGTGCAAGGTAATTTTGATATTTTTCACATTCAAACCAAGTGTAAATGAAATTTTCACCTGTTATTGACTGTGTCATTCTGTAAATAATGAACTTTTGCCTCTGGCAGTGACTTTTTTAGGAAAAGAAGAAAACGAATCTGTTCCAAGATTTATGTTTCAATCTTTTATTTTTAAATGTAGAATTAATCAATGCAAAAACCGTTGACGGGTTAAAAGTTTCTGACGCAGCACTTTATCTTATGCTCTAAGAATTTTAAATATGGAACTTAAAAATACTGATATCAAATTTTGAGTGACGTTATGCTATTTCTTAAAAAATATATTTGTATTTATTTCATCATTTTATTTTTGTTTTATTTATAATTGCATGTGCAAAAGTTATGTTCAACATGAAAAGCTGCATAAAATTTTATTCGCTGTTGCTTTATCCAGACCTGCCAACTGCTACGAAAAAATCGTAGTTGCTACGATTTGGACCTATAAACTACGATGCTACGAAAATCGGTCGTAAACTACGATTTTTTCCAAAAAACATCACAAACGCATTTTTTGTTTTCTAGTGGCGATTTTTATCCCGCGCAGAATATTTTTCAGGAGTTGTTCTGTTCCGAAATTTCCAAAATTTCAAAGTATTCATTTCCGAAAGTTTTACAAAAATTGGCCATTAGTCTGAAAATTCGCACATTAAACAATGCTCATGGGAAAAAAAATTCAGGCTGCAAAACAAATTTCTTAACATAAAACACTATGTATATTAACCACGTGTTCACGTATACAGGAATTCACTTCCTTAGAAACAAAGGTGCCATTTTAAGAATTTCTGGAGGGAATGTGGGGGGGTTCTTTGAGAGGCAAGGTTTGAAATAGTGTGCAAAATCGCACGATTTGCGATAAACCTTCGCGAATTTCGACAAATGACCCTGTAAAAAAATCATTTTCGCCAATTGGTCGCAGAAGAAAATAAATTTCGCCAAAGGATCGTGGTAAAAACGTGAATTTTGACAAAATATCTCAGAAAGAAACGCGAATTTTGTCAAAAGATCAGTAAGAAAATGCAAATTTCATCGAAAGATCAGTAAGAAAATGCAAATTTCACAGAAAGATTGCAGAACGAAAACACTAATTTCGTCAAAGGATCGTAGTAAAAAAAGCAAAATTCGTCAAAGGACCGCTGTAAAAAATGAGAATTTCGTCAAAAGTTC